>VWZK01016884.1:294316-377475 GCA_013396935.1 Baryphthengus martii | reverse complement strand
GAGGCGGGCGAAGGGAGCAGGTACCGCCAGCGCTGAGGGCTCGCACTCTGTCGGCTCCAAGTAAGCGGAAATAACCCGGTCTGGGGGTGGCGAATCCTAACGGCACGGGCGCGAAGGGGCGCGGGGGGTGGGCCGCCGCTGCCGGTGCCAGTGCGGCGTTAGGCGGGAGGTGGCCGTTAGAGTCCCCGGCCTTCGGGTCCGCTGCCCCGGCTGGTGTCCTGCCTCCTGACGGGTCAGCTCCCTTAGTGTGTGTCCGTAGGCTTTCAAAAGTCATGAGTCCAAGTTAAAAACAAAACGAAACAAACATTCTTTTTTATTATTATTATTTCTTTTTCGTTTTTAAAGGCATGTGTTGACGTTTCTTCCAACCACAACCAGAAAACCTTGAAAACCTACTATCTGCTTGATAGTGGCGTCTATATCTTTAAGGAAGGCAGTGACAATTGCAAGATTTATAATAAAATTGTATGTGTTAATAACAGCTGAAGTTTATAATAAATAAAACAACCTACAAACACAACAAACATAAATAAAATTTAACACCTGGTACAGCAAATCCTGCACACAGGGGCTCCTGACGCTATTTCCTATTAGAAGCTGGGAGTTTAGGAATGGATGTCCGTGAAATGGACTAGTTCAGCAGAGGATAGATGTGACCAGTATTTTCAGATGTAGACTGGGAAGCAACAAACCGCAGTGACCTGTCTTAAGGGAACTTACATGGCAGAAAAAAATAATTTTATTTAAAAGTTTGGATAGGTAATATGAGCAAAGAAAGAACAGTACACAACAGATGTGTAGAATTTATGTGTGATAGTAACATGAAAGACATGGAACCTAAAATTGTATGGATAATACATGAGAAGGAAAAAATTTTTTTGAATGCAGAAGTTTTTTCCTAAAGAACACTAACAGGTTGTTAGAGAGGAAATCTCACCTGATAGATTGATGTTTCAAGGGTTTGGGGGCACCTGCAGACAGGAATTTCGAAACAAAGTATTGATATCCTGAAAGAGGAGCATCATCACCTGTAGCGCAGAACTCTTATAGTCTTACTGCTAATCTGAAATTGTCATCTATATAAGATAGTCTGATATTGTATTATATTAACCTATGCAAGATACACATCTGCTTTCTGTTGGTCATTGACTGTGAGAAAGCTGGATGGAGACATTTTTTTAGTTCCTTTCTTTTTTTGTTATTTTTATCAGGCCGCCATTTTCTGATGATGTCATGTTCTGCTAACACAATGAGTGCCAAGATGGGCTTTTATGTTCTACAGTTCCTACTTTTGTTTGCAAACCTACTACCTGGATTTTTGTCCTAAACTGGAACAAAAGTCTCTTTTTTGTTGTTGTTAACGTATTAAAGCCTGGTAAATGAACAGTTAAAATTCAATGATAGGGCTACTCTAGAAGTTTAACATAACCATAAAAGCCATGAACATGACAGCAACACAGCTGAGGTATTTCCAGTGTCAACAAATAAATACAAGGACAATTTTGTACATGACTGGAGAAGCTTCATCTTGGATACTGTGTTGAGTTGACATCATCCATGCTTTCAAGAGATTGTCTTAAAAAGACTTGTGAAGGCGACGTGGGGAGTGAAGAAATTTTTTTTCTGAGGAAATTAAAAGAGTTCTTTAACCTAACAAAATACGTAAAGGGCAAGTGTCAGGAGGACGGAGCCAGGCTCCTCTCAGTGATATCCAATGACAGGACAAGGGGCAATGGGTGCAAACTGGAGCATGGGAGGTTCCATTTAAACACAAGGAAACACTTTTTCATGGTGAGGGTGACAGAGCCCGGAACAGGCTTCCCAGAGAGGTTGTGGAGTCTCCTTCTCTGGAGACATTCAAAACCCACCTGGACACGTTCCTGCGCGATCTACTCTAGGTTCCTGCTCTGGCAGGGGGGTTGGACTCGATGATCTTCTGAGGTCCCTTCCAGCCCCTAATATTCTGTGATTCTGTGAGAACTGAGCGAGGATATGTTTGTTATCTTCAAATATATTCTGATTCTATGTATATCTATATATAATAAATATATAGTATACTATATATTATGCATAGAATACAGTAAATGTATGTTGTATAGTATAACTATTTAGTATAAACAATATATTTTGATGCATGCCAGCAGAGAAAGTAATTTACAAATGTTTGAACATGACACAAATACAGTAATCTGGTCATGAATAAATGTAGATTAAAAATTAGAAAAGGTCACTGACTGTCTGAGCAATCAGTTTGTGGAACAACTCTTTAATGAAAGAAGTGGCAACAAAATATCTCACGGTTTTTAAGATACGATGTGGTAGGTATCTGGTGGGATTCATGTGATGCAGTGGCTGTGATGGTGGAGGGCAGTGAATGTGATCAGAATATCCCCTTTACCAGATGTCCCTGTGAAACTGGCAGAAGGAGGCATTAGCTAAAAACTTAGGAGTGTCTTTCATTTTTTACTAGTCTTTAAAATGTCTTTCTTTCTAAGGCAGACCGTTGTTGACTTCTGCATGAAACGTGTCCTGCTGTTATTGCTCAGAAAATGGTGATGTAACTGCTCTCTCTCGTTTGGTTTAGATTGTCAATTTTTCTTTAGTCTCTTTTTCATGGGACGAGAGATTTCGCTATGTGTCTAAGTGAGACATTTAAAATCACACACATAATGTCTAAAAATCTTCATTCGGGTTGTCACAGATTGGATTCTCAAAGGGTAGATCCTAGGTCTGATGTTATTTAGTATGTTCTTTATAATTTATAATTTGGAAATGAGCAATAACATAGAGATATCAAAATTTTCTGGTGAGAAGAAATAATTTATGTTAAGTCTAAAGAAGTCTGCTAGAAACTCCTGAGAGCATTTCTGCAGTTAGGTGAGCTGGTAACACTGTGACAAATAAAATTAATTGTTGATGAAAGCAATGTAATTTACATCGTCGGGGATATTTGGAACAATAATCAGTAGTGAACATAAATTAGTTGTGGTCAACTGGAAAAATGATCTATTTACTATATGTGGATAGCTTAGTAAAAATCTCCACTGAGAAAATTGGGTAAAAATTAATACCCCAAACATTGTAATGTCACGCGAATAAATTAGAAGTGTTCTAGAATTGATTATGGTATTTCAGGTTAGGTTCATCATATCTGAGAAAGATTTAACAGTCACAGAGGGACTCTGAGACAAGAAACATATATGTCTGGAAAAGCTGTATGGAAAAAAATAATTAAGGCAGCTTAGAAGAGTGATAAATCAGAATGTACAGGGAGTTATAAAAGAAAGAAAAGAACAACTCAAGGCATCTATTAACGAAAGTTGTAATACAAGAACAAGGGGATGTTGTGTTGAATAACACATTTAAACTGTTTACGTATTTTTTTAAATCTAAAGAGTAGTTCTTTACACAGTACACTTGACAATTGGCCCTGTGCTGTAGCATGTCAGACTAAGAATGAGGAGTAAAAGGATTAATCGTTTATGTGGACAGTAAAAATAGTTACTATTTTTAGGAAAAAACATAAAATCTTCAGGAGATCTAAACCTTCCCACTTTAGGGAAATAAGAAACCTGTAACAGATGGAGGAAATCCGACTTTTGGGATTTTCAATCTAAGAAACTATTCACACTGAACAGAGAGGCTTCTAGAGCAAGATAATAAAATGAAATAAGTACAGGGATCACGGCCATCATTATCTCACAATCTAGTACTTGGAATCTACTCCTCTAGATAGGCATCTACAAGAAATCTTCCAAAACCTAATACATTTTCCCTATTTATTTGATGTGGCAGAAATGTCATTTCATGATATATAATAGGTAAGAGGTTAGAGAGTTCCACTTTTAAACTAAGAAGTCCACATTTGTGACCTTCATCAAAATAATTTTCTATTTATGAGCAAAATGTTCTAGTCACAGAGATGTTACTGGAGATGGGCCTATTCCTTCAGCCACTTTTTAAAGAACAAGGTGGCTGCGTTTGGTCATGTGCCTAGTTCTCCTAATGTTCAGCCTACTGTGATAGTGTCTGCCAGACCTAGCCTGGCATGTGGATTCATGTGGAGAAACAGAGTAATAATTTTATCTCGCTAACTTTAGATGTCAGTGTAAATTCAATACATAAGCTAGCACTTCTAGACTCTGTTTTATGTCCAAGGAAAGTGTTATTTTTAAGGTGCAGCTGAATTCTGGTTACCTACTATAGGATGAATCTCCCCTAAAGAGCCATTGACCAGATCTCCATCGATTATCAAGGAGAGTGACTAACTTAAATACTGGCGCCTAATTTAGTTTAGTGGACACCACTCAGTTTCTGGATACTGGTTCAGCTGAAGATACTCACACTGGGGTAGTTCTGATCCTGTGGGAAGGCTGGAGGCCCTAATGAAGTTCAAAGCGAAACAGGGAAGTACCTGCTGAGCTTAGGCACCAAGAATAGCCAGATCTGAAGGGAAGTAGTGGGGATTGTAGTTTTGGAGTGAGGATTTAGTTATGACTGTCCTGTTGGATCAGAGACAACACCTGATTAGGCCACTGTGCTGAAACTGGATAGGAACAAAGTAAAGCAGGATCATTTGTCTGCCAGTGAAGGCAATAAATTCCAGGTGAAGGACAGGAAGTAGCATGGAATGGTAACTTCATCAGTTGCTTGGCTATGCATTGGCTACATCTGTTAGGTCAAACTTCTTTATTACTTCTAGCTCTACATGATTTAAAACAACCAACCCTTTAATCTCAAAACACATGTGGAAAAAGTATGCTCCGATGATTCTAAAAAACTACAGAACATGAAGAATGTTCTTCATCTTTAAGACTTACAATCATAGAATCATTTAGGTTGGAAAAGACTTTTAAGATCAATGAGTCCAACCGCTAATCTCACACTGCCAAGTCCACCACTAAACTATGTCCCTAAGAAGTGCTACATCTACACATCTTTTAAATGCCTTCGAGTATGGTGACTCATCTGCTTCCCTGAGCAACTTGTTCCAGTGCTTGACAACCCTTTTGGTGAAGAGATTTTCCCTAATATCCTATCTAAAACTCACCTTGTGTAACTTGAGGCTGTTTCCTCTTGTCCTAACTCTAATTACTTGGGAGAAGAGACCAACACCCACCTCTCTACAATCTCCTTTCAGGTAGTTGCAGGGAGCAATAAGGTCTTCCCTCAGCCTCATTTTCTCCAGACTAAATGACTCCAGTTCCCTCAGCCGCTTCTCATAAAACTTGTGCTCTAGACTCTTCACCATCTTCATTGCTCTTCTTTGGACACACTCCCTGCACCTCAATGTCCTCCTTGTAGTGAGGAGCCCCAAACTGATCCCAGTATGCAATGTACAGCCTCACCAGTGCTGTGTACAGGGTGACAAGACAATCAATTCCATAGTCCTGCTGGCCACATGATTTCTGATATAAGCCAGGATGCTGTTGGCCACCTGGACACACTGCTGGCTCATATTCAGTCAGATGTCAACCAGACCCCTAGGTCCTTTTCTACCAGGCAGCTTTCCAGCCACTCTTCCCCAAGACTGGTAACATTTCAGAGGATTGTTGTGACTCAAGTTCAGGACCTGACATGTGGCCTTGTTGAGCCTCATACCATTGGCCTCGGCCCATTGATCCAGCCTGGCCAGATACCTCTGCAGAGCCTTCCTACCCTCAAAAAGATCGACACATCTGTCTAACTTGGTGTCATCTGCAAAGTTACTGAGGATGCCCTGAATCCCCTTGTCTAGATCATTGATAAAGATATTAAACAGAACTGGCCCCAATACTGAGCCCCGGGGAACACCACTTGTGACCAACTGGATTTAACTCCATTCACCACCACTCTTTGGGCCCGGCTGTCCAGCCAGTTATTTACGCGGTGAAGAGTGCACTTGTCCAAGCTGTAAGCATCCAGTTTCTCCAGGAATAAATTAATTTAATTTAATACATTAAATTAATTAAATTAATTACTTAATTACTGGTGAATAGGGTTTTAGTTTTTAAAACAAGTATTTCAGGTGACATAGACACAGCATTTAATCACATTTTAAAATCTAAATCCTGCTGCAATTGTTTTCTGACTTCTAAATCTTTGGAATAGTAAGCCGAGAACCAAAGATAGACATACTGAAAACCTGCTGGTAAAAAGACAACGTGCGGTTATGAAGAGAAAGGGATTTAAATAAGAAGTTCTTTTATGGGTCAGTAGCCTTTCAATACCTGTACACAACACATTGATTGTCTGTGATAATTAAAATTCAATGCAGAAGATACATTTTTAATTATCAGTAAGCTGAAGAGTTCCGTGTGCTTCATTGCTTCAAGTCAGAGAATGATCATTGAATACAGAGAGCTTTTGGGGAACAAAGCTAACACCAACATTTGATGGCAGAATGCATTAAAATCCAGAACTTCAGGAAAAAACAGACTGAAGGATATAATCCAAAATAAAATAACTGTCCTGTTCTCTGTGCTTGTTGCTATAGATCATATGGCTTTCTTTAATATTGCCAAGAAACTAAATCTTTCTGAATATGCAGAAAAATGTCTACATTTCTTGAAAATATTCTTTAAAGTTGGATGTATTTATGCAGCACGAAGAAATATTTACAATCAAAGTCTTTAGTTATTCACAACCTTGGAATACGTGAATTACATATATTAATATATAATCTATATTATAATTAGTTGAAACTGTGAACTTTAATTCTACAACATTATAAATACTTGTACATGAATTAACTTTTTTAATTGTTTGATTTAAACCTAATTAAACTCATTCAGAATTAAAATTGATTTTCATGACTTTAGCTTAATTTATATCTGAAATTAATTGAGCCGAACTGAATAATTCTAAATAAGCGCCCATGTCTCATACTAGGACTTAAATAACCAAATGTACTTGTAAATCTAATTCTTGTATGTGTGCATGATGCTTGCTTTCTACAATGACTGCATAAATTGCTGTCAGGAATTTGTCCTTACGCTTTCTCTTATATAAGTTAATTTTGTCTCTAGTCAAAGCTGCACTTTCAGAAACACTGAATTCAAATGTGTTCATATGTGTCTATGTGTGCACAAGGGTGAAGCCAATTGCAGCTGAAGAATTTTTGATTGTCTGGGTCTTCCTCTCAAAACTATATCTAGTGACCTGCCTACAAAGTTTGAAATTTCAGATCCGTTTTTAGGATGTGCTTATCACTGGTTTCACTACTGCTGTTACAATTTATTTGAGAGGCCAGTAGAGGAACAATACCTGAAAAAATGCAAAGTAGTCAATAAGAGCTCCAAAGTTTTGTTGAACCCAACAAACTTGACTTCTGTAACCAGCCAGCTTACAGCTCATATTGCACAAGAAAATAATCTCTTATACTACAGGAAGGCTGTCAGGATAGTCCTAGCTGAGGGTGAATGTGTGGTTTCCCTTTGAGAACTAAGCGAGGAGTTACTAAGGGGTGCTAACAGCGCACATTTCATTTTTACACAGTGTTAAAATAGAACTAAGTTTGGCATAACTTGGCTTATGTTCTATTCATAGTTAGTGCTAGTGGGTCATGTTGCTCTTTAATTTTGCCTGTAGCTTAACTGGAAGGCTGTGCTGAAGTTTTGCAAGCCACGTTGAATTAGGTCCACATGAGATATTACATCCATATGCTTCAGATGCTACTATTAGATACAGCTGGGAAGATCTTCCTGGTTCATGTGCATATGTGTACAGTTTGTACCAAAAAAGCAGAAGACAGAAGCTGGACTCGGCATAAATCGATGTCACTTCTTAAAATTCATGAAATCTGTACTGTGCAGAACTGTTTCTTAATACCTGCAGACCTGATTTTTCTCTTCTGTGAAATATAAACAGAGAATTCAAATAGCATTTGAGCCACATTTTCAAGGTAGGACTTACTGTATGGAATGTTTGTCAACATAGAATGTATAGACAAACATGGGGAAATACCCTAATAGGACCATCAAGTTCATACCTGATTTACAGGTGTGGGTAAAACTAACTTAGAGAAAAGCGTGTTCTAGGTTTTTTTGCCACATTACAACTTCAGCCTGTGATGGCTCATGTCTTTCTTTTTAGTTATGCATTTTGTTGAACAGATTTGGAAAAAATACTTCTGTCAAGTAGTTAGAAAGTTTGTTTTGTTTATAAGGAATAATTTTTGGCATAGAAATTACTATGTCAAAGAAACCTTCAAACTTACCAGGTGGGTCAAATGAGTGAGAAAGTCTGTCTTACAAGCTTTCCTAAATCACTGGGAAACTAATTTCTAAAACACAGAAGGAAGTTTGTTTGTCTGCTTTTAATTTTTGTTTTTGCTTTTAGAATGGGTAAAAAAGTAAAGAAGGAAGGAGAGCCTCCACCCAAGGATGTGGTAAGTTTATAAACTGCCATGTACTATAAAATAAACATTACGCAATTATAGGCCCGGCTCTATCATCTTTACATAGTTCGTTACTCTCATAGCTTACCCACATTATTCTAAAAATGCCTGTAAAAGATGATTCTGTTTCTGCTTTTCTTGGACAGCATACAAACCAGAGTGACTGGGCATGTGTAGTTCTTTGTGGAGATTGTTGTCTTTGGCAGGCTTTGCAAACTGTAATGCATGAAACAATCCAGGCTTCTTTTTATTTGAAAAACAGTATTAGCTTTCGATTTGTAAAAATCAAAGGAGAAAGCAGAACAGCGACGCGATATCTCCCTGTCTTTTTCATTGTGGAGACATTCTCTTTGTTTAAGGATGAAAGAGTTAAGAGCCTAGATGGATCTGCAGATTTTTTTTACTGAATGCAAAATTTTACAGGTATTTTGAATGACAGTACTCCATATTCTGTAACTTTTGCAAAGATATACATTCTTTAGCAGCTGTTTGGGTTTTTCAGGTGTCATTGGAAGTGCCACAGTGACAAGTACAAGAACTAAAGCCAAATACGGAATAATGGTGGTAATGTGAGGTTTTTTCCAAAAGGTGGAGATTAAGGGTCTGACACTAGCACACTTTTCAAGAGTTTCTATAAATCCAGAAGTTATAAAGAGACACCCCAAAAAGACAGAGGTTCAAAATATAGGTATTTTTAAAGTTTGTTTTATCCTGAAAGAAGTAGAGCAAATAAGACAAAAACATTGAAAAGAGTATAATATAAATTCTGTGCCAGATAAGCAAGTTAATGAAAATCAGGACCACAAGAAGTCACACAGAGGAGAATGAAAGTAAAGGCAAAGTTCAGTACACTGTTTTAAAAAAACAATCGATTTGTCTGTAAAGAGTGATGATACTGCAAGAGGATTTTCAAAGATCATAGAAAAGTTGATCTGCATCAAAATTTCAATATTAAATAAGCGTAAATAATTTTGATTAAGACAGTAATATCCAATAGTCATGATGTCACTGAGGCATAGCAATTGATACCAGATTTTGCCCAACTGTTCTGTGGAAAGATTAATATTACAAACATAATTCATAAGCTACAATCAATAATAAATCCTTGTGAAAGGATACTGGACATAACTCTTTGACATGAGAGTATAAAGCAATTTCTGCATGGAATAGACTAGAAAACCAGGAGGAGACACAAAGAAGGCGTATGTGGATAGGGCTAATTAAAACAGGCCTGAAAAAAACAACTTAAGTATCTTTACAATCTAACAAAAAAAATTGAAAGGCGTGATGGTAGAGGAGCTAACACCCTCCAATGTAATAAAAGTTTATGATTTCAGTAAATATCTAGAAAGTCAGCAGAAGCAGCACCGCAATTTCTAGATCCAAAAGACACCATTAGTATTTCTGGAGAAAGGTGTAGTAGAGCCTGCTAACTACTACGATAAACTGTGAATAATGTTAGAAAATATATTCAACAATTGAAAAAAAATAAGCTTACAGAAAAAGTCAGGAAAACTATTAAAAAGGAAGGAATTGGAAGGGGTGAAGTCCAGGTGGCATCTGCAGGTTTTGGCTTAGTTTTTACCTTTATTGTACTTCAGGCTAGCATATCTTTTCTAGGTGTCCTATCAGGAGAAAGGATATTGCATAGCAAAGCAATATTAAATATGAAAATAGAGCATTGAGTAGTTGTAGCTATCAACCAAGAATATCTTCTAGCTGTAAGAATGTTGTTAATAGTGATCATGTAAAATCAAAACTCCAAACTTTAGATTTCACCTGGATATTTCAGTCGGCAGAAAATGAGATACAGACAAAATAAAAGATGTATTAGCTATTATCTTCTGATTGATAATCTGCTTATGAAAATGTCAAGCCTAAGAAAAGAAGCCTGAAGATAAAGCGGACAGGTTTATAAATGAGAGCCTTTGTGCCTATGGAATGCTCTGAGAATATGTGATACTGCAGATGACCACTAATTTTTATAGATTTGTAGAAACAGGTGGGAAACGTATCTCTTAGCCTAGCTGCTGCTTATATGTTTCAGAAAGTATTCCTGAGGACTCTGTTTTCCCTGCCTTTCATAGTCTGTCTTTTATGTATTCCGAGAATTTGAGTTCATCATGAAAAACATTGCTTTGAGTCTCTGTCTCTGTATGGATGACGTTAGTCAGTAATTCAGGCAGATAAATTGTACTACCTTTGATACAGATTGATAGGAACTTTTCGTAGGATATCTTCATTAATTTTTGTCTAAATTTGAACAGTAGTACTAGTTGATCATTAGCTAGGGTATAGACATTAAAAGGGCAGCCTAAAAATTACCACTAGGGAAAATACTGAGGCATTATAACTAAAAAAAAAGCTATAAATATCTGAGTATTTTTTTAAAACATCGCAACACTACTAAAAAGTTGAAATACATAAAATGATACTGTCAACTCCTGAAATTCATTCTCCATGGAAGCACCTTCTTTTGAGCAATTAGTGCCTAAGTATTAATTTGACTTGACTTTCATAAGGCTTTCAACGCTGTCCCTCATAACATCCTCATAGACAAAGTGATAAGGTATGAATCAGGTAACTAGACGGTGTGAATGAATTGAAAACAAGCTGAACTGCCAGCCTCAAAAGATGATCGGCAGCATGATGTCCATCTGAAGGTCAGGCACTAGTGGTGTGCCCAGGATTGATTCTGGGAGGGAATATAATCAGAGTTTAATAGTCTGCTTGCCCACACATGTTACTGGCCTTTGCTGGAAACAGGATGCCAGCTAGATGGGTCTTTGGTCTGACTGGAAACATGTTTTGTACTACCTTCAATTTCAACTAAGTAGATAGAAGCCAAAAAGCCCCCGAAACTAAATACTCTGCAGTTTCTAATGGCTTTGAAGTCAAATGTAGACAAAAATCATAACCAAAGACATACAGACATTTTTGAATTATAGCTTTCTTTTTCATTTAACTTGCTTTTTCTTAATACAGATTGAATGTTAGAAATGTTGTTGCTTATAAACCTGTTAAATTTCTGTGTTTAATGTGATATTGTTTGTAACTTCAGGCATAATATTCTAGCACATAGTCTGTCCTGTATGTGCCGTTAAAGGAAGAGTCTGAAATGATGTATGAAGATTTAGGAGCAAGCCTTGATTTTTATTTTTTTTTTTAATTTGTCAAAGCATTCTTTCTCAGCAAAACCCTGACCTGATCAGGACTCTGACTTCTTAACCATACATTGATTTCAGTGACTCTTTTTCCTGGATTTTCAGCACAAAACTGTTTCTAATAGGAAAGTACCTATTGGATATTTCAGGCAGTAGTAGTGAATCTAATGTCTATACAAATGGGTAGCGATTAGACCAATTTCATTCTGCTCATGAGCTAACCTATCATTAAATCCTAGGAATTATGGAATTGTAGTTTATACGATTACTTGTGAACATGAGAGGCAACGAAATGGAGCAACATAACAGTGGCTTTGGTATTAGATCAATGTAAATAAATAACTGAGATTTAACCCCCTGACTTTATATTTCATTTCTCATTAAACTTCATCTGAGATCTCTCTGTGTTTATTTTTCTCTGGAGGGCTAACAGCCTTTACTAAAAATTACAGTTTTATCCTGTCACCAAGTATTTGGCCAGTCTGAGGAGTTACATCTGTGCATAAATCATAGCACCTAGAGGATCATGTTCTGTCCATGCAAGGACACAAACATGCAGAAGTAGAGATATATGAACATGATTAAAGGGACTCTCAGCCATCTCTTAATTCTCCTATATGCCTTTCATATGGGTAGAATGAATGAATGAATGAATGTTGCTGTGATAACCTTATTTTTTTTGCCTCCTTATAATCCAAAAAGAAAATTCCCTTAAAGAATTTCATCATTCCATCACTAAGATGTAACTCGGACCACTGTGACACTATTTTGTTTAATTCTTGTTGCTGCATCGTTATTAAGCAAAATAACTTTTGGTGCAGTGAGCTGATTTTCTTTAAAAAGCAGCTTGGTTCTGTGACTCATCCCGTGCCTCCAGCTTGTCACAAGAAGCATGAAGTTGGACAGTGTCTTCAGGTTTTCAGATCTGCTTGAAGTTAGGGAGACTGGTTAAGCACTAATGTGCTTAGCAATGAGCCAGGCAACCTCTTAATTGTTAGTGAAACTTGGATTTTGATTTTGCAGACTGTTAAATTGTGTGATATGCCTCATGGAAGATGATGAGATTACTTACATTTAAAAAAACAGTAAAAATATGAATTTAGAAGTCTAGTTATTATTATCATCATATTTTACCTTATTTTTGAACAAGTCAGAGGAGAGAGAAGAAAAAAAAGCTTACCTGTTTTTCATTTTCCTTCTATCACATTCATAACCGATGTACAGGGAAATGTCAAGTTTTTCCCAAAATCTTCATGCTGAATGATATCATGATTATATTTGGAAATAAATTATTTCTTATTTTTCATCAATGTCTCAAATTGTTACTAAAAAAATTGATTATCTCCAAGTAAATAGCAAATTGTTAATATTTCTAATTCAGTGTAGATATCGAACAAATTTTTTTGAATGACATGTGGGAGTCTACTGCATCACATGGGAAAGCTGAATATAAATCAAACTATTCTTTTTTTTTTTTAATTTGTAGTTTGATCCTTTATTTATTGAAAGCAAAACAGCAGCAACGGTTGTCCTAATGCTTAGTTCTCCTGAGGAGGAAGTTTTAGCCAAAGCATGTGATGCTCTATATAAATTTGCATCAAAAGGTTAGTCTTTTTGCAATGAGATTTCTTTTATGTTGCTTAGATTTTGATAATAGTTGACATTTTTTTAGTTTTCTAGCACTGAAATCTTTATTTCGTCTCAGAGATCTCTGTCAAGGTTTTGGGGATTTTCTGAAATACTTGTCAAACCTGTATTTGCAGCTATAAAGAAGTCCTGTGGTTTACATAAAGGAAATTTTAATCATTTTATTGTAAAATTTTATATTCTCTGTTTAATAGATCTTGTTTTAAATATAACCTAGGCCTGTTTTGTTATGAGCAACAGATTTGCATCTGGGAAAGAATTCTCTTTTTCATGTTACAGTTTGAAATTTCTGTACCAGTGTAGTTATTTCAAGGTCCAGTTTTCAATGAAAATTAGTTTTTAGCCTGTTTCTGTTATTTTTGCATGTAGCTCTTGTGTCAGTACTTCTGTGACAGATGATTTATTGGAGACTGTTCAGCCTCCTTTATCAAGGTTATTTCTGTATGTGTTGGGAATCCAACAAGTCTCTAAGATTCCAAATTTTCCAAAGAATCCTCTATTATCTATAGCTAAGCATTGTGCTCCAGGTACCCAGAAGTCAACTATATAACAGAGGCTCAAAACTACATAACATGTAATTTCTTAAGTTGCCTCCTACTCATTCCATGACAGCCACTCCAATTAGTGTACACTGATAGCATTCTTGATATAATTAATCTGTTTTAATATTAATTTCCATTCAATTTGTGTTTTCTTAAAAAATTATTAGTTTACATGCTGATTATTGTTCTGATAGCAATTATCAACACTGCTGAAGTTGTGAGAGGAGCTGAAAGCTTTGACAGTTGGCCAAGGATTATTGGGTTCTGAGAGACATTTAAGTTCAGCTTAATACAGTGAGCTTGGCTGAGGGCATGCCACCAGATTTTGTGTATGTGAAGAGAGAATTTGAACTGTTGGGAGACAGCTATGAACCGCACATCATAAACTCTTGTTGGCTCCTTTGCTGCTGTCCACAGAAAAATATGGCACACTGCAAGAGGACAGATATTTAAATTTTCTGTTTCTACTAAATAAGTAATTCTCTACATTGTTAAGATAGATATTCCTGAAATCTCCCAGAAGACTAGACTGTAACTTTGCAGTGTTGCAGAAGAGGAGGAGTTGTTTACACTTTGCCTTTAATTTATTTCTTGAATGTTGCTACTAAATTAAGTCCCATCCCTCAATAAAAAATAGTCCTTGTATTTTAATTGTGTTTTGTCAAGAGAATAAGCACAGTTCTCCAGTTCCTACTCACATTGCTCACTTGTAGCCAGAAATGACAGGCATGATTCATTAGAAAATTAATTACAAAGCTGTCGTGGGAACTGAGAGTAGGAGTAGGTTTTGGATTTTATTTCTTGAGTTTTGGGTGATTTCTCAGTGAGCTGGATCAGAAGGTTGTAATGATACCAACCACTTCTGTTCCTTGCATGGCCAGAGAGTATTCATCTACAAAGTGCTCCATTCTCAAGTGGCAGAAATCTCACTGGCAGCTGATCCAAATCCTGGTAGTTGCTAGAGCTGAGGGGTAGTGCAGATCCACAGAATGAATAAACTGTTATTTAGAAGAAAATAAAATTAGGAGGCAAGAAAAGAGGGAAGTAAAATGAGATTCTTAATGATATCATTCGCTTATATTTTGCTAAATAGAAATTTGTCCTTTGCACTACCACCACAGTCTCCAACAAGTAAGTTCAGTGTTCAGCAGACAGAAGCATCCTTTGCTTTACAAATGTGAATTAATCCGAGATAGTATTAATCCTTGATACTATTTGACACATGTTTATTTGAGGTATAGATTAGGTGATCTCCCAAGGTCCCATCCAGGCCTTTGTTCTTTGATTCTGCAGTCCAATAAAAGATTAGTAGCTCTTTTCCTTTGTTACATTAGAACTGTGAGCTTGTTGCATTTTTATAGAACTTTTAACGTTGTTAATTTTCAGGTGATGAAAACAAAGTGACACTTCTTGGTCTTGGAGCAGTGGAACATCTGTATAAACTCATCTCTCATGAAGATCCAGTTGTACGCAGAAATGCCATCATGGTGTTTGGCATCATGGCTTCTAATCGTGAGAGTCTCCATTTTAAAATATTTTTCAGTGTGTATAAGTGTGGTCATCAAAGCAATAGGTGGCCCATATGAAAAAAAAACACCAAATCCTATATTAACAACCCAGAACAAATGAACAAATTCAGGTAGCATGAACTCCACTGATCTTGAAAAAAAAAAAACTACAAGAAAAGTTCATTTTCCTCCAACCCTTATTTTTGTTTTGATGAGGCCAAATTGAAACAGTTTAATACTGGAATTATGTCTATCAGGGAAAGCCTGACTACATAAGATGCCCACCTATTTTTACAAAAGTTTGAAAGAGAAGGATAAGGTAGTATCTATCATCCACAGAAAATACTATGGTTAAGCATCAGTTGTTACTTAAGGCATTAGTGTAACTACAGTGATAGGGGAGAAAATAACGTTAAATTTAAAGTAGCTAATTCAAGTATTGATGGAAAAATAAGCCCTGAACTATCAAGCATTGATAAATGCATATTTACCAAGCTTCTTTGGCAGGTCGATGCTGCTGTAAATGTTTTGTTGTCTATATCTGAGATAGTATCTTGAATATCTCTCAGAGGCATTGCATTCACGGCGAGGTACTGCATCTACTGTAGCCATACCATTATTAAAGGATTTAACCACAGTATATGCAGATTTGCTTGTACCTTTTGAAAAGGTGAGAATGGATGTATTACGTCCATGCTGGGTAGCTGAATGCCAAATGGTCAAGCTGCAGTGAATGGTAGGTAGACATACCAGAAGATGAAAGAATAAGTGATGTAAGGTTGAATGTCAGTGGCTGTGATTTTTACATTGCTTTATAAACTTGCATCTAATTAATATAATTAATCGGGTATTATTTTGATAAATGTTCTACACAATTGTCTTCCATGGTGGTATCCTAACCGCTATTTTAAGTCTTTTCAGCAGCTGCTACCTGCTTTTCATGTTGCACTGGACCTTATGCTCGTTACCTTACTTTCAAACCAGCACTAGCATATAGTTTCTCCCTTTGGACATTGGCTTGCAACGCTGCTGCACAGACGTGGATTTGAATGACTAAGATCTTCCATTTATATTCACATCTTAATTATTTTCTTATTTAAAAGTAAATTCAACTCTGATTTTTTTTCACGTTTCAACCCTGTTATGTGTTGATAGGAACAACACAGCCCTGTAAGATCACACGGTCTGTCCCAAAGAATGGATTTTGAATCCAGTGGTTGTGATTTTGCTAGTTTGCGATTGACAACGACAAAAGTGCATCCTGAAGATCTTTACTGTGATTTTAATAAGACCTATATAATTCCTTTCTTTAGTTTGCAGCGTGGACTGTATTAGCATAAAATTAGAAAGTGATGGATTGAAAATTAAATAATGAAAAGATTGCTTTTAGATTGGTGGTTTTAACTACAAATAATTTTAACTATTTTAACAGTTCTTTGAGAACTAAAACTGTGTAATATTTAATCAGTATCTGCTGGATGAAAGCATTTTGAATAAAGTTTCAATGAAGTAATGAAGAACTTTGTATATGTCAAATGTCAAAGATGTCATTAGGTACTTCAAAATACCCTCTATGTTTTCTGGGCCCGTAATGATCTTGGTATAACTTCAGTTGCCGGTCATTCCCTGTCAGATCTTTTTGTCACTTGGAAGTAACAAGAAGAACATTTCCCTTGGAGCAGAATGTATTTCTTTACTCAGCGAAGACGGCCAAACAAAAGACTTCATATTTGTATTTATTTCATTGTAGCTGATGTCAAGAAGTTACTGAGGGAACTGGATGTCACAAATTCACTTATATCGCAGCTGGCACCAGAAGGTACCTTGCAGTATTGATTCCTTGTGCAAAAATACAGTCAGAAATAATTTAAGATTGCCATTTGATTGGACAATTTAATGAAATCTTCCTTATAACTTATGATTTGTCATACTACATGTTACATAGGTAATTTTTTTTATAGGAGTAGCTCTGTTACTCACTGACTAGTGTTTTATGTTGTACAGATGGAGCAACCTGTTTATGGAGATGTCAGATATGATTAACAACTATTGTTTATTAATTTCAAATAACATTTTTAAGTGCTGGAGCAGTGAACATATACTGTGCTGAATAAAGCTTGATCAAAATACTTCTTTTGTTTTCTCCCATAGAAGATGTAGTTATCCATGAATTTGCTACTCTCTGTCTAGCACATATGGCTGTTGAATATACTACAAAAGAGCGAATATTTGAGCAAGGTGGATTAGAACCACTTCTCAGACTGCTAGGTAGTCCTGATCCTGATGTTAAGAAGAATTCACTTGAATGTATCTACCTCCTGGTGCAGGTAAAGTTTGTTGTTGTTGTTGTTTTAAATTACAGCGGCAGAAAAGCACTTGCCCCTCACCCCTGCCACGCACTGTGGGGTTAATTTTAGAATATTTGGTTCCTTTACTCCCCAGTGTTCATCAACATATTGCAAAACATTAAACCCAAGTCCTTGATTGTTACATTAGTTATGAAAATAGCTGATTTGACTCTAATTCTGTTGAACTCAATGCAATTATCCATGCTGTACAGCAACATGAGATCAGAATCAGATTCAGAATTTTTTTTTTAATTAAATATGAGCTTGTTTTCTTAGTTGGAAAATGTTAATCTCAGTAATGAGAGTTATAACCTGTCTACCCAAAATGGGAATAATCCTGTAGCATTCGTAGCAATTGCACTGTGCCTTGTTTCGGCCAGCAAGTCCATAGTCACAATTTTAAACATCTTTTTAATGATGGGTGAATGCTGTCAGCAGCTACTTTCCATACTGGGAGGAATAGGTTTGTTATTGGCTACTTTCACACTCAGCACTAATGTCATCCATATGCTGCTTAGCAAAAGAATGGTGCATTTGTATGGCAGTTCTCTTCCATGGCTTAAGCGAATCAATTCAATAATGAATTCAGTTTATAACTCTATCTCTTTCGGGGCATCAGAGCATGTCTATTCAGAATCACATTTTACTCTTTCTCCTTTTTTAGTGTCTCGCTGTCTTTGTTGCAGGGTATATCTGGATAACTGCACCTGGTGCTTGCTTATATTGATAAGGATAATTGCATGCTGCACATGTGCAATAAGCTATTTAAAAGCAAATTGTAATTTATTTATTTTTTTTCTATTTTAATATAATCCACTACTGTCTTTTTATTACACTGCATATACACTGTTTAGAGCTGAAATTTTAAATTTTTGATTTATAATTACTAAAACAAGAAGATATAATCAGACAATCACAGTAGAGAGCAAAAACTAATTTTCCCCCACTGAGGCAAATAAAAATGATGGAACTAAATTTAAAAAACTTTCTCAAAGAAACATGCACGTTGAGACAAACAGCAAAACCAAGAGTAAATAGGCTTCCTTAGACAAGAGTAGATTCTGTAGTGTGCACTGAAGTCATGCAAAAAATTGGAATTTAAGGTTGGTGGAGCTTGATTATATTTAGTTTGATCCTTAGCTGAAAAGAAAGAAGTCTTCAGAACTGGAAGTTCTGAAATATTGACTCATTTTTGTATGTTTGAAACCAGATTTTTGGTGTTCTTTCTGTAAAGTCGGGAATTGATGTACTATTATATTCTCTATCACTAACATTCTTTGTTGAATATTTCACTGCAGGATTTTCAAAGCCGTGCTGCAGTTCGTGCACTGAATATAATTCCACCCTTACTGGAACTACTGAAATCTGAATACCCACTTATTCAGTTGTTAACACTTAAAACCTTAGAAGTAATTAGCAAAGACAGGGAAACCGGGATAATACTGGGAGAAAATAAAGGATTGGATTGTCTTCTGAAGATACTGGAAAACAATGTACAGTTTACTTGCCTTAAAAGTTTTTTATTCTTGCTGCTAATGTTTGTATGACTAATGAGAAATATTATTCATGTTTTTGAAGAGTGACAAAAGAAGAAAGAGCTCCTGACTTGGAGCTACCTATTATAGAAATAGGATAAGTTAGGATATCTTGCTTACTAAGACAGGGAGCAAAAACATTCATCAAAATATTTATATTTATTTTATTGCTTTATTGCTATTAGAAATACTGTTTTGCATTTACTGTTCATTTCTCAAACTGTTGCTAATATCAGAAAAAGAATAACCATATAGCTTTTGATGCGATGTTTTCTCAGAATTTTTGGTTGTATGCTGAACTGTGTTGTTTCCTAGTTTGAACACTGATCCTTTTATCTGATTTTACTTTGATATCAATAGCCTTAAATATAATTTCCTACCATGGAAATTTCATTTTTTATGAGACTCATTTTAGTGCTTCTTGAGTTCAGATGTTGCCATGGGAAATATAATGCATTAGAGAAATTTGGGAAATTTTTGGAATTTTAAGATGACAGGTCCTTTCTGAATACCTGCCTAACCCATTTTGATGTAAATGAGGAATTTCTGAGGTTTTTACTGGTCTTGATAAATTGTGTTGCATCCTAACGCACATCAAATAAGTTATACAAAAAATACGAGTATGAAAAGATGTACCTTGCAGCATGACTAAACTGTCCAAATGAAAATTATTGCAGTTCTAAAGAAAATTATTACAACTATCTTACAAAGTTAGAAGTCAAAGCTATTTTAATCCAGATTTGAAGGTTGTTTGGTGTTTTTTCCTTATTAGGAATTCAGCGACTTACATGTGGAAGCTCTTGCTGTGCTGGGAAATTGTCTCGAATATGTGCATACTCTGCAACTGATTCAGAAGACAAGAGTCCTTAGAAAGCTACTTTCATTTGTAGGATTCTCTACTGTTCCTGATATTCAGAAGAACGCAGCAAAGGCAATTGCCAAAGCGGCTTATGACTGTATGTGACTTTTTAAAAATCCATGGATATGAATTTGTTTACAATTTGTTTATCTGGTTGAGGGTCATACTTGTGCTGAGGAAAACACTGGCAAGAATAAATTACAGTAATGAATCTTGCCAATCAGAGCAGCAATTGGACGCTGTGTATGTATATGAAAATGTTAAGATTTTGTCTCTTTTTAAATGTAATATATTCTTGCAAAATGCTGTCCTCAAAAAGGAAAATAGAGCTCCGAAAATACTCTTTTTACCTTTTGTTTAGTGATGCTAGGTAACTACCATCTCAAGCCACCTTTGCTGGCACTATTTCTCCTCACTATCAGTTAAGACTTAATCACAATCTTCCTTTTGCATACAACTGCTCGTCTAAATGTCAGGTGATTTCAAATACAAATTCCTTTAACAGGGATATGAAAAAAAAAAAGCGCCTTTCATATGGCTTACAGATTAATATTCCCAGTGGAGTTTCTTTGTCATCTTTTTATAATTATTCATCCTATAGTTCTTTTTTATACACTTTTCTTTAATTCACCAAGGAATTCTGAATTAGGCAGAACACGGTCATAATTTTTGCCCACAAGGATACTGTCTTTAAATAAATCTACATTTGAAATTCCTTCCATACATTGGCTTCTGAGTTGCAACATATGCCTAGTAGTGCTATTTAACAAAATGCAGTGTAAAAAATAGCATACTTCTGTCTATAGACTTTAATTCTGTCAAGGGATTTGGCTGCCAGTAACTATGACAGTAGAGCTTAAATATTTCATTCATATATCTATTATCTCATGGTTGAAACATGGCTTTAATTTATGTGTATTTTACAAATACGTTATCTAATTTAATAGATGGCTAGAAGAATATCCTTTCTACAATATTTCAGACTTCCTTTCTTCTCTTCCCATCCCATCTCATCTTTCCAATTCTTTTCTCACCTTCCTTAGTTTGATATCCTGAATATTTGTAATTATTTGGGTTGCAAATGATACACAAAAAGAGTGGAATCTACCTTTCCAAGTGATCTGTGAGTTTCTGTATGCCTTTATCATTACCTACCGGAAGACTTGCAAGTCACTGAAAGTTATTTTCATTGATGTTTAGGTATCAAAAATAGGACAGGACCTTCTTTCTTTATATTTTCCCCTGTTGTTATTTTATTCTCCTACTTAGGCCTGTCGGTATCATTTTTATAGTCTTGTGACAGGCTTGTAAGTAGTATGCTAAGCAGATTTATATTTGCTCCTACTGCTTTCTACTGCACCTTACTCCTTTTTCATATTTATTTTCAAATAAACATAGCCTTCTTTTCCTCTTTCACACCTTTTTCAGTTTTTGTGGTCTAATATTTTAGCAGCTGTTATTAGAAGCATGTCTGAACACAACATTTTTAAAGCACAGTGGCAAGAACCACACATAATATATTACAGTACTGCCTATGATCTTATATCATGGGATGTTACCGTCAGTGAAGATGCATCTTCTTGTCATACTTCTTTACAAATGGAGTCAATGTGGTTTCATTATAAAGGTTTGCTCTCTTCTTCAGCTTATGACAGTTGGTATGGATGCAGCAAGCTGGGAAAATACATCAAAAGAAGATTTAAAATACTTGCTTCCGAGCTGTGGAATTTCGGTGACAACCAGTTAGACAAAGGGCAACATGTTGTACTGGTGCAGTAGAAAATACAGTCCAGTAAACCTGCTGCTCTTCATGGACCCCAGAAGTATTGAATTTTTTCAGGTACATAGAGCTGCTGGTCTAAAGTCAGCCTTCCAGTGAAAAGAAAAGCGGCACTGGGACCATTATAAAAAATAGTCCAAGTACAAAAAGAAAACAGAAATACTAGTTCCTGTTTGGGTATTTTGGATTCTGGTTGTGAATACACTAAACAACCTGTCCAAACTGCAACACTAATAAAGACTACACTAATACTTGTCTTTCTTTATATAAAACCAATACAACACAACACAGCTCTATCTCCTTTTGTGACTTTTTCATTAAAGTTGCAATGGCCGTACAGTAGCCCACATTCTTCTGGTTTTATAATTGTGGGTGCAATTTACCAACATTTCCCACATACTTGAGAAAAACCAAAACACTCCTTTTCATTTAAATGAAAAACTTACTTCTGCTATGATAGAACATGTATCTGTTTTTTTTAATCCTGGCAGCTGAGTATACACCAGTGTCTGGTTTTGAAATTATTATTGTTGACAAATGGAATTTAGTTTTGTTTCTTTCCTGGTAGATGTGTTCATAGTAAACAGCTTTGATTTAAGGCCCTTTCGACCCTTTCGAAAGGAACTCCTGTAACTTTTTGTTGTTGTAAGACAGATGTATCCTTGTAGAGCTATTCTCAAGATCAGAATAAATTACATGGTACAAACACTACATTCAGTTTTAAATAGCATATTTAAGATGCTGCTCTGTTTAACTAAATTAAAATTGACCATATTTCTATACGCAATCATTTTCTCTTTGTCCCTGAAAATCTATTTTGTTCTGTAACAGAATTTTGAAATTAATATATTAGTTTATCAATGGTTTTATTTTGTATGCTCAGAATTACAATGGTGAATTTTACTATGATTCCCTCCTTGCCCAGCAAATAATGTGGTCATTTCAGAACACAAAATACAATTTAATGATATAAATGATGGACCGCTGATTAAGGAGGGCCTGACAATGCCAGACACACTAGCAACAACAAATGCTATGGAGTGTGTATGGAGAAAGTGATGATCATGTTGACTCAAGTTTGGCCTCGCTCTGCCAAACTTCTGGTGTGAAGGTCTCCCTGTTGTTTACATGTATCTAAATGCAAATCCTTTCAAAAGGGAGTGTACAAGACATGCTCTGTAGCCTGATTAACATATGCTTTTTTGTAATACAGGTTTTTATTCATCTGGGTTATCTCAACTCAGGATCAGTGAGACATCATGATACTATTTAACATAACTTTTTTTGCATTTGAAATTGCTATAAATAGTTCCATAAGGTGACGACAGTGAGCTGAGTAGGTAACCAGTAGAACTCTGATCATGATTTTGGGGTAAGAAGGGAAAATAGGAGCATATATGAACAGAAGTGTTAGTACTCTAGTCTCTTTTAGTTGGATGTGCCTGGGTATTTTACTTTGTGTTAAGTCAATGTATTATAATTAATTAGGGGTCAAGAAATTCATCATTGTAAATAGAATGTTGGCACTGACATGAGAAGTGCTTAAATACAAAAGATGCTTTTCATTTGTACATTCTCTTTTTTACAGTAAAGAAAATGAAATAACTCACACAAACAGAGGGATCGGCAGAAAACATTCATCCCTTAAATAAAACTGGCACATGAATCTTAAAATATTAATAATTTTCATCTGTCTAGCTAGCTAGAGCATAGGTGTATGCTCTTTACCATAAATTCAAATCCAAAATCTTGTTTTCAATATTACTGAAAAATTCTTTTTTTTTCTGTTTAGAATCTTTCAAAGGAAGAACTATTTTTAATTATTATTTTTTATAGGCATATCATTAAAATATCATTAAAATAGAGTACTTACCTGTCATCATAACTGCCTTTAAAAGCAAAAATAATGTTTAAGAAAATCTGTATAGTAATAAGTAACTTGCTGTAAAAGAACCAAATTACTGAGGCATGAAGAACCTCTAGAGATCATTATTAGGGATTGCTACTTTGGCAAGCAAGAGGCCAGTGGCGTACTTGATAACTTGTCAAAATGGTCTGTAATCCCAATTAAGGCCTTCTCTTCAGAGCTGGCTGATATGTATTGAGGTTGTGGCCAAGGTTCTACTGACACTTAAAATCCTCTTTGTTTTATTTGTTGTATCTTTGCTTTGTGATTTCAGTTGCATACCTCTGATGATTCTAATAGTATTTAAAATGGAGCTAGAAAGGAGAAAACAGCTAGCTGTCTCATGTGTGCGCATGGAGTATTTTCTACTGTAACTAGATTTTCAGTCAAACGTTCTTTTCATTGGCTTTGTGGATGGCTATTTGTTTACTTTTATCCACTACAGATTCAGTTTGATTTAAAAGAATACTTACAATATTTTTCTTTCCTTTTTAAACTTTTTGTTTGTAAACCAACAGTCCAAATAAGGGAATGCTCCCTCAAAGTATTAGTAAGTACTGGTAGAATTTCCAAATGTGCCAAAGCCCTACTGACTTCTCAGTTTCTGAATTTCTTTGATACATTTGAAAATTTTACCATGTAGATATAACTTCAAGCATGTAATTAATCCACTTTAAATTATGCATATGGTTAAATGTTTATTGACCCTCATAACTATAGAGCTTCTATGCTGTCTAGTGCCTGTCTGACTGAGAAAGTTTCACTCAGGGCTCTTTCTGATGAATACCTGCACTTCTATCTCATCCATTTGGGGATGAGTGAGTTTGATAGTATAATTGTCCGGTGTCTGTAGATACTTTGTAGATGCTCTGCGTTGTTACTTGTGTAGGAGGGAACATCTATGTCCTTCCTTAGCTGCTGCTGCTGATTGCAATGTAGGTCAGCAGTGAACCCTGTGTCACATGGGCAAAACACAAAACACAAAATTGAAATTCTCTACCAAGCGTGCATTAGCGAAGAACCACAACCTATGCAGAATTTAAAATTCAATTGTTAACACCCCTTTCCATTTTTTTTTGCTATAGTAGTATGTTAACTGGTACTCCAGCAAGTTCAGTTGTACATTTACTAGTATGTTCTTCAATTTTATGAATTTAGACTTTGTTAGTGTAACTGAAGTCAAGCATAATCCTAAGTATGATCAAGCCTGTATGTATTCTGCAGTTTTAAGTCTTACAGAGAACCAATTGCATTCTGTTAGGTTACGTATGTTTAAAGCTGGATTTAATAGTCAGCATTTGGTCTTGATCCAGAGCTCACCGAAGTGTAATGGATTTTGGATCAGGTCCTTGGTAATTGCTGGTGCCTCTATTACCAAAATTTTACTATTTTCATGCTCAAAAGTAGGTGTTATGCTGGAAATATCTATATGAAATTTTGTTAGTGTCCTTTCCCTGAGTTGGAAAATGGATGTAGATTAATGCTATTTGGTTTGTTTTGTTTGTTTGTTTAAAGCTGAAAATAGAAAAATCTTACATGACGAAGAGGTTGAGAAGTGTCTCATAAAGCTTTTGGAAGTTGATAATGACGGAGTTAAAGTTGCTGCTTCCCAAGCAATTTCTGCCATGTGTGAGAATTTAGCTAGCAAACATGCAGTTGGGCTCCAGGGTAAGTAAGGTGGGAAGAAATGAGCGGAGAATCTGTGCTTTTTATTTTACAAGGAACATATTATAATTTTGCGAGCTGCCATGATTTACTTAAAGATTCATGTATACAATTATTTCTTTCTAAGGGATTCCCCAGCTAGTACAGTTGCTAAGCAGTGACAATGAAGAAGTAAAAGAAGCTGCAGTGACAGCATTAGCTAATTTGACAGCAGCAAGTCCTAGCAATGCAAGGTGAGTCTGCAATAATTAAATTATTATTTAAAACGCTTATCTGGACACAAGTGATAATATTTTTCTTTTTAAAGAATGCCTCATCTTGTCCTTATCCTACAAGGCAGGTCTGCTTGAATTTGACTGTAAGACACTTTTTGGCACCCATGAGTGATCTGAAATAGGTTGGTTCTCATCAACTTTACAAGAGTTGTGCTATCTCTACTAACATTTGTGTTATCAAGGAAAGGTATGAAGCACATGTAATGAAAGCAGAGATATAAATCATGTTTTGCAGAAAAGATCTGAGGAAAATATGCCTCATAATCTTAAGACATTCAATGTGGAGTATTTTTTGAAAATTCAAAATCAGTAAGGTATCGTTTAAAATTTGATGGATCATTCAACTTTTTTTGACTGATTTAAACCCAGTTTTTGAAGGAGATGGCACTCAGATATTCTGAATATTGGCATTGTCTTTCTCTTTCTTTCTTTTTTTTGGTTTTGTTTTCCAAGTAATGGAGAATGCTTATAGTGCGTTCTCTGAAAGAAAAAAAGTGTAACTTCAGTATCCAAAACAACTAAAAAAGGATGGTTAGCTGACTGTAAGTTCCAAAATAATTATATCAACTAAATTCTACTGTCAGTTCTAGAGTTCTGTTTTCCCAACTCTATTAAAAGTTCCGTTCAGGGAAAAGAAACAGAGCAGTCTGACATATATGAGCAATCACATGTAACTAACAAACCATAAAATAAAATTCCTTAAAAGTTTCCTGGAATATACTTGAGGAAGTTGTAATCCATTCACAGGCATTCTTTGATGTGAAAAACGTAAAATTACTCACCAAATAAATTATTTGTTTCAATTTATTGATTCAGCTCTAATAGTCACCAGTATTCACTTAATGTTACCAGATGGAGCCGTAATTTGGCACAAGAGAATAATTCTCTGTTCTCAGATTCACGTAGTAGATATTTTTTTGTCTGAGATTCTGCTCTCCTCATGTGCATGACTCTTCAGTTGGTGTCAGTGGGAGTCATACGCACATAAAAAGAGCACAGTACTGGAGTCTAAGGGTCAAACCTCCAGCTCAGCTACAGCTGGTTTTCATAGTGCGGCCCTTTGAGGTTTCACATTGTGAAAAGGGAATCTCTGGAGAGCTTGGAGTTGGTATAGCAGCTTATGCCAACACATTCAGTTCCTTTTGCCAAGGAGATAGTCAGGACATTGTTTAGCTTAACTGCTAGAACAATTCTCTGAGACCTCGGGCAGGGAAATAGCTGTCTCTGTTCCTCTGCAGTATAATGGAGTCCGTATTTGTTTCTTGCTGGGCAGAGTCAGGAAATTGTAAAGGTGGCTTACATATATTCCTCTCTCTTTGCAGTCTAGCTCCAAGTACAACATGGAAGCACCAGATAATCTAATCACAGGTCTTCTGTGAAAATCGGGAAGCAATAATTTACATTAAATATATATATTGGATGAATGCCATATGACTATATAATTCAAAGCTTCATTTCTAAATCAAAACGATTAATAAGTCATAGAAGGGTCTAAGTGTGACTAGGATCTATGAGTTAATATATAGAGTTGAACCCTCAGCTGATACAAATTGATCTAGTTCCAGCTCACTGATTGAATATCTGGCCCATATTTATTTTACATTCACATAATAGGAAAAAAAAAAAAGTCATTTGGAGAGTAGGCATTCCAGTTTGAGTTACAATAATCATATTTCATTCTGGATGATTTTGTGTGTGCATCTTGTAAACTACTGGAAATAAGTGTATATATAATGAAGATTCTGATACACTTTTATAATAATGTGACTCTGTTTTGTAATTATGTTGACAATATTCTGGTCCCAAATGAGACTAGTGCCCTTTTATTAGTTATATATTAGATTCTTGTTATAAACCCTCCAAGAACATTAAATCGTAAAGCTAGTAATAGCAGATAGACTTTATGTGGCAAGAACAACATGGCTACAGTCAAGGGGAAGACTACTATGAGTGTTTTCACTTTTTACTGGCCAGCCAAAAATTCAATCTTATAGAACTCATGTATATGTGTTCTGACATATTTCATTTCATGAGCATTTTGGCCTGTATTATATTGATTGAAGGATATGTACCTTGCTCTTTTGTTTTGTACAGTATATATTACAGAATGTAAACAGAGTACAAGACACTGCTATTTGTGCTGGAGATTCGTTGTTCTTGTTAGAATATTTGGTCAATAAGTGTTGTCAGCTTTTCATATAATATGGAAAGAGATAGAACTTAAAACAAATTGTGTAATTAAGGCTCCCACAATATCAGGCTCATAAGGATAAAGTCTTCTGTTGATTAATAACATGAGAACAACATAGGCGATAGGCAATACTACCCCCCACTAATGTGTATTAACCTTGACCTTTAGGTGCTTCCCCACAGCAATGAAAGGCTAGTGCTATACTCCTGCCCAATCAATCCTTTGTTTCTCAACTGAGACAGCTAATAAAGGTGTCAAATATGGTGGAGGTTTTGTAATTAGAACACCTGTTCACAATGAACGGGACAGAGACCAGCTTGTCATTTCACACAAGTCCCTGAGCAACCACGATTTCACAAAAATAAATACATAAATAAATAAATCTGTCCCCCATAGTATTTTATGCAAAGAGCTAGAGCAGAAGAGAACATGAGCCCTATTCAAACAGTTTGAGTTTTTAGGTTTACTGGAAAACGTGGATTTTCAATATGGTCTCTACCAGAACACGTAAAAATTACTAGAAATAACTTCTAAAATATATCAGCTTTTAAGTTTTTGCTGCAGAGCTGATGTTGTATCATGATTCAGTAGCAGTTAGAAGAAAATAAAGTGGTCAAATGCCTCACTAGTTTGCTGATTGACACCTTCAGATAATGCTCTTACCAAAATTTTATTGTAAAGTAATTACAGAATTTTAATGCTGCTGTATACCGCTGATAAATTCTTTTTAAACTTGTTAGAAATTAGGCTAAATAAAAATAGATCTGCAGAGTGTACTGCAGTTTAAAAACCCATGTACTTATTCTAAAATACAATAAAGGAATTATTTTGTTATGTTACTATGTGTATAGCTCCGAGGCCATCCTTGAATACATATGTCAGAACTTGTTTCTATGGTCTGCTTCTGGGAAGAAGAGAATTATGTTCTGCTGGCTATTTTCATCCACTCCACCTTTCTTAATCCAGAACCCTAACTTGCTTTATTGAAAACTATATACAATTATTTGGACAGCAGAATGCCATTTTAAAGAATCTCTGAAATCTATCTATTTTTGATGTGTCCAAGCATCAGGAAATATAGGCGCAGTCACTTCAATAATGCACATTATGCACAAATTGAAAAATTACACACAAAGAAAGAAGCAGCAGTGCCATCTATTGGAAAGGAAAATACAATATTCCGTGCTGTACAGTTAACTACAGAACAAACGTTTTAGTTCAGCCTCTGCCTATTTTTTCCCAATTAAAGTCTAATCAATTATTTTTGCTTTTCATGTATTTAAGATAAGCTAATTGTGTTAAGTATAAATATGGTGTTAGTTAGAAGTCACATGTATAAATAAGATCTCAAGTGTAGAAGTTACCAGCTCTTTACTTCAGTATTGTTGTAGCACGAATGCCATTTCTAAGAGCTGTCTTCATAAATCTGACAGTGTCTGAATTCTGGGCACCTAATGGAGTTACCACTAAAGAAAAACATATGCTCTGAAATTCAGAGCTTTGTACTAGACATGAAAACGAATTAACAGCCTCAATAATATTTGTCTTTAAATGTTTATTTTAAGTGCAAAATTTATAGTGTTCAGTTAGAGTTTGGTCTGGGGGAATAAAGAAAGGGATGGATTTTTGTTCATCTGTACTAAGGGTTGTGGGAAATTGTGATACGTGAGAGATTTATAATCTGGCAGAATATTTCTCCTGAGGTTTTATAAACTAATTTTTATAAAATTAGTGTTGTTACATAATTCTGAGTATTATATCTGGATTTGGGATAGTAATGTATCATCCCAAAGATTGCAAAGTCAGAAAGCTTGATGTTATTTAATTTTCTAATTCTTTAATTCTTCACTGGAATCAGTGGACCTATTTTCATTAGCAAAATTATGTCCATATAGACAGTTAAAGGCATTATAACAGCATCTGAATATATGCTTTCTCAAATGTATCAAGATTTCAGAGTCTGAGGATAGGAAAATCGGTTGGGAACTCATGAGTTATGGGCAGTGCCCAGTGAGGAAAAAGTGATTTCTTCCCTTAATTTCAGTGGGTGTTGTATCTGTTTCAAACTGCAGTTCATAGACTGATCTAATCACCAAATACTGATCTAAAATAACACCCTCAGTCTATTCCATGTGGATAATTTTTACCTGTAGTGAGAGTCTCTCACCTTCCTAAACAGAGGTATCAGTATCCACAACATATTTTTATTGGTTTTAAGACAGGTATGGAACCTGACTGAAACAAACGGATCGAATTGAAGCATTGGCATTACATAAGAAAATTCATTGGCATGACTATATGCGTTAATTCATGAGAACAGGAACAAAAAATTCTAATACTTGAGAGCTGCATTTAAGAATAGAAAAGGATAATAGTCCATCGTATAGGTTTTGTCCTTTTTTTTATGGTTTAGTAGTTCTTTATAACGTAAGTTTGTGTTTCTGAAGGAGACAATCAACAATAGAATGTAACTAGTCCTATTGTGTAACAGTAATGTGTTTTAATACTGACCCCTAGTGACAGAATATTTTTTTTTTTGAGCTACGGTGCAGCAAGATAAAGAGATTTTGTTGGGTTTTGTGGTTTATGTTATTTTTTACATTAACACCCATTCCGCTGAGCCCTTTGCAAATTCAGATAGTTAACTCCTGCCACAAACAGAGTCTTGTTTTGACTTTCTCTTACTGTATATTCATCATGTGATGGATGTTTTCTAAAGAAAAAAGATAACACTGTCATTACCCAATGGCTCACAAGCTTCTCTTTACGAGTTACATATTGACTTCCATTGGAAACTGCAAAATGTTTTATGGTAAATTTCTCCCTTGGCAGAAATTCTGAATCAAGGCTACTGATGAAGGCCTACTGCTGGAATCTCATTCAGAAATGACTTCCCACTTGGCTTTAACATCACATCAGATGACTGATACACAAACCATGGACAATGTCCTAAATCGTGCCCTGCAGGTGCAGAGTGTTTCACCCAGCCAGCTGTTGGTTCTCACTCTTAGCTTGTTGAAGTCATGGCTGTGTGGAAAAGTCCCTCTAATAGACACAGACACCGTAACTACATTTTGTATCCAGTACGACTCTGCTTTCACACACACAAAAGAATAGTTACATACTTTCCTGTTTGTTTGTTTTTAAACTCTGTTGCCTATAAGGAATTATACTCAATACCGAGAGCAATACAGAGCATTCATCTCTATCTAACACAAATCTCATGTCACCGCATCCTCGAGTGCATGAGAACCTGAGAATATAGAACACTTCTAAATTGGGATAATGGTAACTAGATACAAGTTCTACGCCTTACAGATACAGCAAAATATTTCGGGCTGTTTGTACTCTCCTACCTTCAAAGCGTTGCAGTACGATCAGTATTTATCTTAGCTGTGGAAACCTGGAATTTCACTCAGAGCATGTGTATTGTCACCTGTAACTTTCCACAGTATTCCCATTTCTCTGGCATTTCTTTTTGGATGGAGATGCCTAAGCCTGGGAGAGAAAGCTGTGTTTTATGCAGTGGCACAAGTTCAGTGATTTCTCTTGCTTGTGTATCCCCACAGCCACATTCGGTGATACACACTGAATGAATTATACCTTTTATGAATTAAAAGTGACAAGGGTTATTTTACATTTGAGTAAATTTCAGACAAATGTATTGATGCTCTTACAAGCACATTTTCTTTGTAGCATATTTCTAAATTAAATGCAAATTATTTAAGTATATGTTTTAACTTATTTTAGTGTAGCATGAAGTTGCTGACTGTATAAAGGGAATTGCAGGTTTATGGCTGATCATGCAAACTTAATTCTGTCCTGCTGTGAATTTAACCTGTGCACTGACTGTGGCATGTTGTCTAATTCAACTGTCATACACACAAGGGGGTAAAAATAAGCTTTCACAAGTAATTTTAAACCTTCTGACTTGTAGTCTCAATAATTTTACTTTAACATAGTAGTATATGTGTACTTCCTTAGAGATTTAATTTTGAGAGAAAACTAAAAGCATAAGTTTCTCCACTCTGAATCATCATAAGAGCTTGAGCCTTTAGTAAGGCAAACCCGATTGCTGCCATTTGAGATGAATTCATGGTGGTCCAGAGAAGACTTATCCAGAAGTGAAAGATAGGGTCAAGTTTTACAGTCTGAGTACAATGTGTAGAGAGACTGACCTGGTGCAGCTTCTTCTTTCATACTGAGCTTGTGCTTCCAAAGATTAAGAGCCCCTGTCTCCTCAGTCCTTGTGTTCTGATGAGTTGTGAGGAGGCTCCTGCTTTGGCTTTTTCTTTCATTCCCTTGCACTTCCATGAAGGCTGCTGTGGCAGCTCCTCAATATTCTCTGTTACTTTCTTTTTGTAAGATGGACTCCAGATTTGAAACATTTGTGCTGAGTTACTGATTTTTGCATGCACTGCTTCCTGGATCAGAAAAAAAGAGAGAGGAGGATAATGTCTTTTTCATGAGCTTACCCTGGCTGAAGCTACAGGGGATCTTTAAGGGGCAACAGGGGTTTGTATCACAGAATTTCAAGCCTTTCTCCTAGTAGTGGAAGTGTGAGAAATTCTTAATAAAGGTTGCAAATAATATTATAATTGAAAGGCTCAGATATCATTTAGAGGTAGTTCATTACCAATGCCCTTGTAATATTTTAAATTAGGTACACTGTTGTTTTATAACTGAGGTCTATGTACCTTTGTCAGATGACCTCGATGACAGACAGTAGAAGACCTCTGTGTATTGCTAAATGAGTCAGGTATTACAATTTCTGCTAAACCAGACAGTTTAAGGTTTTATTGTTTCCAGACCATGAGGTGCATTGAGTTTTGGGTTTGCTCACACTTTAACAAGATATTTGTCATTAACAAATAGGAATAGAGAGCTCCTGAAATGAAAAATTAGTACAGTCTGTTGATAACATGAATATTTTTATTGTAGTACAAAGCAGTCCCAAATTGTAGATCAGAGTCTCTTGTGCTAGATTTCCTTACTCAAAATAAACACACTGACATATCCCTTGTATAGTGAAGAAAACGGAAGTGATATTAGTCTTTAAATAAAATGCAAGTGATTATGTACAACAGCCAATTGCTTTTGAAAATAGTTAAGTCACAAAGGGAAATTTTTGGTAAATGCAGGAGGCCTTTATTGGATATGATTATTCTGATGGTATAACAAGGCAAATGAAGAATACTAATACATTTAAGGGATAAAAAGGAAGATACTTCCTGAGGTTTTTCAAACTTCCGGTTGTGATATTCTTTCTCAGTCAGAGATTACATAATGAAGCTGGGTCAAAAATGTCTTATGTGAAAAAGAAGTCACAAGATTTAACACAGATAGAGTTCATTTTAAAAAAAATGTGTGTGTAATCAGATGCATAATTCTTATGCATAATTTACATGCAATTATGTATGAAAATGAGATATGCACAGGCATAAATGGCTAGCTAAACACCTCACACACAATCACAGTAATTCTGCTCAGAAATTAAACATGCAATTGCACATACATTTGAAAAATGAAGTCCATAAGGAGTCCAATGGCCTTTGTGAGCAGAGATTGTGTTAAATCCTCAGTCAGAAGCAGGCAAGTAAACAGCATAGAGGTGAATAGAAATAAAATTTAATATAAATCAATTTATGTTCAGTTGTGGTAGAATAAGCAAAACCAAACATATGTTACCATTCTTACAAAGTGTCGATATCACTAGTGTAAATTAAACACATTCCAGAGTAAATAGTGCTGTGAAGCTGCCCCACTGTTCTTCCCCTCTGTCTCCCCTCCATGGGAGATTGCTTAGGTTAGGGATCTGGGAGGCAGTCTCAGTGAGTTCTGTCAGCTCTTTGAACACTGATAGTTGCTTTCTCCATTAAGCTAGGCCTTCTCTTCGGGAGGAGAAACTGGCTGGACCATTCCCTATGCACTAAGTAAATAATTCATCATCTTTCTTGCCATGGCTAGGAGGCTTGGTCAGGGACCAGACCTGTTATGGTTGATGTGATGCCAACAACAAGGTGGTTCTTGCCCCAGAGAACATACAGTCCTAAAAATAAAATTAAAAGTGCCAGAGTTTTGATCCAATTTTTACCAATGATTGTTTTCACAACACTCCACCAATATCTGAGCTTTTCCATTGCACCCCAGACAACTAAACTTACAAAATATCCAGTTCAGTGAAATTCATATGCATCTCCAAAGTAGCTGTTTGAAAGAAGTTTGTATTATGAAAATTTTTGTAATGATTTTATTGTCAACTTCTAATTTACCTTTGCAGTAAAAACAGTAAAGAAGACATTTGTTTTCTCAAACACTCATCATTTATTCTTTGAGTCTTCAGTAACTTTTAGAGAATTTTCAATAAGAAGTCTTAATAACTTGTTAAAATGTATATTTTGAATTAATAATTTAAATTAAATATTACCTAACATTTTAATGTTTGCCATTCCAATGACACTTGTGAAAAATATTTTAGCTACTCTTGAATACAGTAATTTGAATTCAATTTTAATCAGAATTTTACTGTTTCACTACAGGGCATGGTTAAGGTCAATAAGGTACCTGAATCATATATACCCTGGTTAAAGTAAATACCTAATCCTCTCAGGTTAGGCATTTTAATGATCATAACCATGTGCGTATAAATAGTGACATTTGAATTATTTTATTTTCAGTAAAAGCTTGGTGATACTGCAAATGCAGTATCTGGGGTTTTTTTACCATTGTCATTGTCTTCTTTCCTTTTCCCTAATCTTTTCTTTCCATGACTAGGAAAGTTGATGTATTTTGAATCTTTATACAACATGGAGAAAAAAAACTGTGGCTTTGTGTAGTTTACTCCTTTTCCATATCAGAAAGTGTATACTTTTTTCAGCTAAACCAAGGCTCCCTTCCTCCTTGTTGATGTAGTCCTGCACTCAAAGTGCGCCATCTCAGTAGGATGTGTCTGCAGCAGAGTCTTTTCTGGAGGCAGGAGAGGGGTGAGTGCTGACCTATACTAGGCAAAGACAGTGCTGGTAAAAGCTTCTTTCTCTGACTTTTTGTTTCCTTGTAATGGAAGAAACTACCTAGTGCAATCTCTGCCCGAGATGGAAGGGAACAAGGACTTCCATACTTAGATCTTAATACTGTAGTATTGCAGCACCTTAAAAACGTGAGCATATTCATTCTTTCAGCTCCCTTCTGAGGTCAGGCACTGCTATCTCCTCAGCAGCTGGGGCTCTGTGGCCTGGGTGACAGCACTATTTCTGTGTTCTCCGGAGGGCTATGGGGTAGGAGTGAGTTGAACTATGGAATTCCTATTCTTCCCTTATAACCGCTTCTGTACGCATCTCTGTAACCAGGGCACAGCATTGCCCTTAGGTGTTCATGCCCGTTTAAAATCTTACTCACACCCTCTTAAAATCTTATTTTAAATGTGTTGATTACTTTCAACTCTCACTACCTGCTGCTGTCACTTACAACATTAATTCTTTTTGCCTTGTGATCCGTTGTGCTACTTGATTAAAATATGCTCATGAAACTGTGATTCAAAATGAATCTGTGTAGAAGTAGAACACAGGATTGAAATAAATATGTATGATCTTCTAAATCAGTGGTTCTCAACCTTTTTGAAGTTGAGTGGCGCTTGAGAAAATTGGTTGTGCTCTGTACCTTGCTGAGGTCAGCTCTGAACACACAAGGAATTGCCACCTTGCTCTTTTGTGAAGTACTTGTGTACTTGCTGGCTTTATGGAAATTATAGTAAATCTGCTCATAATGTGATTGGCTACATCATTCCATTCTGTGTATCATCCTGGAATTAGTCTGTTAGGGACTATGTGTTTATTAGGATTTCCTATGGGAGAATTCATACGCTACTGGGTATAGTACAGGAATAGTAAGTCCTATACTTACTGCAGAAGTATAGGGTATACTACACCTGTGAGATGCAGTGATGCATTCATTTCACGAGTAGTGGATCTGTCCAATAAATCCTGGAATTTCTCTGTATTCATTGTACAGGAAAAAAGTGTTTGATTTTGGTTTTTTGGGTTCTGGTGGCTTTTTTATTGTTGTTCTTGGTGGTGGTGGTTGGTTGTTTGGGTTTTTTTCCTGCATAAGGCATGTGTGTATATACTGTATAATGCTATAAATTTGATAGCTTATGGACATGCCTTACTGTGCATGGCTGTGTGCATGTGTGGTGAGTCTCTCCCACACTTGCCAGCAGGCACATCATGTCACTGGTACACATGCTACGAATGTGATGTTTTCCAGTAAACCTGTGAAACATGTGGTATATAACTGATCCTTACACGTGCAGTCAACATGTCCAGGATTTCTTCATGTACCAGCAGCCTGCATAGAGCTACAGCACTCCTGAGGTTGGAAACCTGGATAAAATTTTCATGGGGAAGAGAAGATAATATTAACTAGAGAACCCAGCTATCTAGTGGCCTTACCTATATTAAAAAAAAAAAAAAAAAAGGCAATAAAAAAACCAAACAACCAAAAATCCCCAAAACCACCACCAACAAAATAATCATCCAGGCAAAACATTTTCAGCTCTTTCTTATCTGATCAAGGAGGGGAGGGCAGGAAGGACACCCAGAGAAGGGGAAATCCAGCTAATTGAAGATAGTCTGAGGAGTGCAGCGCAGGACATCTGAAAACATGGGATTCTTTTCTGAACAGAGGCTGAAGTGCTTGCATTAAAGTTGCTGGTGCTCCAAGAGGATTAGTTAGCCAAAGCCAAAGTGGCCCTATACCTTTATGCTGCACCCAAGCTAATAACCCTACTCACCTTGAGTCCCTGGATTGCTGCCTTTTCCCTGTTTTTCCAAACTGGGGACTACTGCCTGCCTGCCAGCCTTCCTTATACCTGTGCTGCAGCACTACCTATGAGCTGGCATTGCCTTGGAGCTGAGGCAGAGATCAGACTAACAGCCTGTGTTAGCCTCTGCTGATTCATTCCAGGTATGCTCAGCAGTATCTGCATCCCCCTCTCTGAAAATCTGGTTTGGAGATACTTAGTGTGCACTAAGATGAGTTCACCGTACGTTATACATCAGGTTGCCTGTTCAATGAGATGATCTGGCACAGATTGGTTTGTATTCTGCTTTCTATCCTGTTTGAATAAGAGTGTAACTATTGGCATTCCTGAGGATTTTTGTTTTTATCAGTGCCTTGGCCGTCTTTGATCGCGTAACTGTTTCTTACGTACGTAATAGATCTAAGCTTGCGTTTATTTTGTAGCTGTGAAAGTTACCAAAAAGTTAGTTTTGGTAAAATGCTGTGAAACTAAAAGTCAGATTTTCACATCCAGATTTCTCTTGTTAACGTGTTGACAGAAATTTAGCAAAACTTGTAAAAAATGCACAGTCCTCTATTGATGAAACACTTAAATACACTTGTGTAGAGGTCAGAGAGTTTGTGTTTTTCATACAGGTAAAGTGTACTAAAAGAGGGTATAAAAAGCAGTTGCAAGGAAAATTCAGATTGCCATCTGTGGGTTTCCATTGGTAACAATATTGCCAACTTTTGCTTAACAAATGAGCCCAGTGTAAAATTAGTAAGAATAGATAGTAAATTAGACATATGCCTCAAATCATTTGATCAAATTCTGTATAGAAACTCAGAAGGAAAACAATTTTTATAGCGTGCTGATTTATAACGACATTGGAAAAAATACCACTGAAATTAATATAAGATGATATAGACAGAGAAATAAGTTCCCATTGTTTAGTAGAAAGCCAAGTTTTGGCAAGAAGGTCAACAAAAATCTTAAGTTATGGAAGATCTTATAGTATTTGAAGAATGTAAACTATATTTGGATAAGTAATCTCTTTTGCCTATGGCAAAGAAACCAAAGAATACCTAATGAGGTGGTAACCCAGAAATGTTTGCCTTTTCAGATTTGTCAGAGCATAGTAGTTTCCCCTCAGCCAGGCCAGATTCTCTCTTCAGGGTATGCATCACTTAGAGCCAAGGTTTGCTATTGTTATAAACCATGTCACCAGCTGCTTTCAAATACATCCTTTACCCCAGATACTAAATGTGGAGTTGATTTTTTCATTTTAAAGGTACTATCCTGGTGAGTGCCAGAAGCAAATAGCACTGTTAGGATGAAGTGCTCATAGGCCAGTTCCTTCTGCTGTGACTGAGACGCAGGCCCACGTGACTTATTTTTACAGCACACTGGATTTGAGTAATTTGCAAATGTGTCCTCTAATACTGCAGCTGCCTGCGCCTTTTGCTGTCTCCTGACTGAAGTTGCTGTTTCCTTAGTAGTGCTTATTTAACTGTTTAGTTTTTTTCTTGGCTATTCTCTAACCTAAATCTATGAAATGGTCCTTCAAAAAATCCCAGCAATTTTCCCCACTTTTATTTGTAGACAGGTTGTTTTGTACATCTATTTTAGTACCTGGCTACACTGGCATCTGTCCCAGCACTGCTGAGGGGCAGCACCCTTCAGCCATGGCTGCAATATCAACTGGGAGCAGAGGGAATATTTAAACTGGATATGCTGCTAATAGACTAGTTGATGTGGAACCACAGTCACAGCCGGCCCTGAACTCTGTACTGATGTGTGTGTTGTGCTCCTGCTAAATCAGCTTGTATAAACCCAGCTCAATAATTTCTCTGTTGTATTGAACTGCACTGCGTATACCCACTCTGTAAGAATGGCAGAAACTTGGTGTATTATGTTTATGCCACTGAGGTATCCCATCGCAGAAGTTTACAGACAGTACAAACAACAACAACGTGATATTCCATGCACTATAATTCTCATTAAAAGTAGTGCTAGAATGATTACGGGGAGGGGTGATAAGAGTCTGCAGAGGCATTTGCCTGGAACTAAAGATACAAAATTCTGCACCTTTGAAAAGATGCAATATTTAATTCACTTGTTGTCCTAATACGTTAAAGAATCCAAAAGTTTGTGGCTTGGGCTGTGCCTCTTGAATTTCATACCATGAGTCACATAGAAATGACATTTTTGTATATAGATATGAAAGCTTGAAATGTAACACTAATTTTGCTGGTAAATACAGCACACTAAGAAGAAATAGTCCTAAAATAGCAAAGATTTTTTTTTGCTCCTTCATTTCGGTAGTGCTGTTGCTGAGGCTGCAGGAATTGAGCCATTAGTAAATACCTTGAGCGCTCAGAGAGATGGAGCCATTGCTAATGCTGCTGCAGTGCTGACCAGTCTGGCCATGCAAGAGCCATTCCGTGTAAATATCCAGAGCTGCGGTGTTATGAGAGCACTTGCGGAACCGCTGCGCTCGACCAACAGCCAAGTGCAAAGCAAAGCAGCATTTGCTGTGGCTGCCTTTGGTTGTGATGCTGATGCAAGAACTGAGGTAAAACTACCTTTCAAGGTTGTGGCTATTCATAATATTTCTAGATACTGAGATTGTGGTTATACTTAGTGAGGGTATTTGTATTTTGTGTCTGTCCTAAAAGTCCTGGGCTTTCTAGATAGTGACTAATTTTTCACTTTCATCATAGGCTTGTTCAGCTGAATTTAGCTGTTTGTTATGAGAATTTGGAAAGCATTCTCTTTAATTTATATTTTTACTGATTTTTTGCTTGCACTAAATTAATATTTTACAGTTTTCCAGTGGCTTCTGTGAGCTTTAACCAGGGCTATATCTTAAACCCTGTGTTTATGAGCATTAAACACTAAGGTTTCTTTCAGCTGCAACTGTCGGCTGAACTTTGAAGATGAGAAGTTCTGTCCTCTTTATTCTCTGTCAGTGTTGTTCTGTTGCCTGCTTTTAAGGCCTGAACAGCGATGTCTGACCTTGATAAATAAGATACCGGATATGCATGGAGTATGGAATGAGTTTTGGACAAAACTCAAAATATAATTAATCCCTTGATCAGGAATCAAACAAGTTAAACTTTTTGCTGTTTATCCATGGTCATACAGTTTTCTTTTCATAAATAAGAATGATGCTATGTGCATTCATAAGCTGGGGTTTTCTCATGGGTCAAAGCTGTTAATTAGGACATGAATAAGGGGCATAGATAATTAATCTACCTCTTTCTGTGTCCTTAAAATATCTTTCTCTTCAAAAATCTAAATGAGCAATACTTCCTCCAGCGTGTATAGGAAAGATACTGTAGCACACAAGAGAATAGAATATTAATAAGATTGTCATACATACAATACAAATTCAAATATATTGTGATGTAAATTAGTTGCTAGGAGGCAACAGGGCACAGAAAAAGCTGTGTAACACTCTGTGGCAGTCTTGAGTTGTACAGTCTCTTCCATTTCCACATCACAATCTGAACAGCAAGGCAGAGCCAGAAGGGCTGCGTGCCTTGTACCGCTCCGGAGCTCGCTCCAACTCCAGTCCATGCAGAGTTCACAGAAGCACAGAAGCCCCATAAATGGTCTTTCTACCAGCCCAGCATAGCCTGTCTACAGAGCTGGAATGTTATGGAAGGTGAATTTCACAGGCTGTTCTTGCTCGGGTAGATGAGCTATGAAAGTAGCACTGTCTTCTTTTTTGTATAGTTAAGAAATGCAGGAGGACTGGGACCACTTGTTGAATTGCTGAATTCTAAGAATGAAGAAGTCAGAAGAAATGCCTGTTGGGCTGTAATGGTCTGTGCAAGTGATGAACTAACCGCTGTTGAACTATGCACGCTGGGGTAAGTAGAAATAGTGTCAAGGGGCAGAGGGAAGATTTTGGTGTGAGAATTCTATTAAGTTGATCTGTACATATTTATAGCAGAATAGCAAATTTAAAATATACTTTTTGGTAAGCAGAAACTACTTTTGCACCATAGATGTTACAGATGAAATGGTACTATTTGAAGTAACAGAAATCTTAAGAAGAAATGTAAGCCTGAAGAGAGAACTGTCTGGAATTATACAAAAGTTCATTGTCTCTGTGACTGAATTAGGCTTTATGTTGAAGACATGCTTATATCGGTCGAAATTAGGGACTACAGTACTTATACATATGAAACTGAAATTAAGGTTTCAGGATAAGTTCAATATATAGCAAATTGTACCTATTACACAGACTAAACTTGATTTATAAGCTCTGGTTAACTGCAGGTGTGCTGAAATGTCACATAAAATAGACTCTTTTATTCCTTCTTAGAAACTCCAAGTTCCATATATTAATATGTTTTAGGTTACAAGAATTATGACACGGGGCTCCTTGCACAGGGTGACTCTCGTAATTATTGTTAAATATATGTAATTGCCCTGCTCCCTCTGCTGGACACTTCTCTGATTACTGCACAGATAACAAAAATCGATCTCTGAGGGGATTCTGCAGAGTAAGAATCTCAGAAATTTATATCAGGAGGGGACCTCAGAGGTGATGCTATCCATCTGCCCACTGTAAGACTGAATCGGGTACACTGACATAATTTTGCTTGCTCAGTGTAAATACTAATTGTGACAGGGTTTCTCAGCTTTCTGAGGTAACCTGTTCCTGTGCTAGAGTATCCTTGCAATTAGGAGTTTCTGAGTTCTAAATATCCCTTACAGCATCAGTTCGATTGCATGGGACTGAATAACCATCTTTATGTAGCAATTTGAGTTTAAGGAAGGAACTCTCAGTTTCCTTTTCATGACAAAGTAAAAATGTTAAACTACTTTTTGTTTTGAAATCTTGTATCATTTTTGTCACACACCTCTGAACTTCTCTCATTTATTCATGCCATTTTGAAGTACTTTCTCCCAGCCTGGATGAGGTACTTTAGATGAGGTCATACCACCATCAAATAAAGCTCAGTAATTATTTTCTGTATCTTGCAGATAGTACTGTTCTTATTTAATTCTCTCTTTGTGACAGTATCAGAGCAGGACTCAACTTATTTGTCCTTCCAGTTTGACAGCATATTATTAATGATAATACATTAAGCACAGTTTTTCAACCACTCAGGCACTACTTTATGTTATTTTCATGTAGATCATATTCCCTTGACTTGCTCATGAGTATGGAATATGTGAAAAGACTTAGTAAAATCAAAACATATCTCAAAGTCTATTCATATCTCACATCTACTTCTGCCTATACATTAAGTCAGTTACCTTATCACAGAAAGGATTACATTGGCTTTCCAGGATTTATTCTTGACAAATATATAATGGCTATTTCTTATCTCTTGTGGCTTGCAAACTGATTGTTTAATAATTTGGTATGATGTTCTTTGGACACTGGAATTTGGCTGAATGACCTCTATTACAATTTCCTTGTTCATTTTTCAGATCTAGATACTATCTTTGCCCTTCTCTACTCTTCTGGCACCTAGCTTGTCCTTTCTGAATTTTCAAATACAGTTGTAAATAGTTCAGAGGTTGCTTTTGCCAATCCATTGAGCAGTATAAGTTAAGTGTTCTCAGAGACTGCTAACTTTGTCTTCTCAAACCTATTGCAGATATGTTAAGCCTACTGTTTCTACCTCCTTGTTAATATTTCTGCCAGGCATCTGCTTGCAACTTTTTTATCAAAACTAAAGCAAAAAAGGCATCAGACACTTCAGTCTTTTCTGTGCCATCTGTTATGAGTTTGCTTCCCACATTGGGTAATAGGCCTACATTTTCCTGTCTGACTTGTAGCATAGGAAATGTTTAATTTTGTTTCAGTCCCTAAATAGTTGTGTCTCACTTTCCTGTGTGTCTTTTGGGTTTGTCACTTACTTTTTCTTTTCTGTTGGAACTGTCAGTATTTCCATTCCGTATGAGTGTTTTGGGGATTTTTGGTTTTCAAGTCTCCATAGAACTTGTAGTGCAGCCATATTTGTCCATTTTTGGCTTGTCTTCCCTCCATATGAGGGTAAGGTACCATTGTGCCTGTAATGTCACCTATTTTAGACACTGCTGTACTTATTAGCCTTTCCTTAATAAATTTTCCCTTTTAAAACTCTTCCCTGAAATGCTTGCTGGTTACCTGGCTTTGTTGCAGCGTGCTGTATGACAAATAGCCTGTACCGCTCTTCTGCTATTTTCTCCCATTGCTCTCTTTTAGAAGAGAAGGCTGTCATTTGCCTTGCCTGAAAAGACTTGTTCTCTGGATTTATCTGATGTACCTTCAGTAGTCTACGTTGTAAATATCCACATCTGAGACTCCTTGTGAAGTTCACAGAGAGAAATGGGCAGTCTAAATGTGGAGTTTGTTGGAAAGAGAAAGAGGAGAGAGAGAAAATTGATTCCATTTGATGCAAAGAATGCCTGCATGTGTATATAGACACACAGATACAAATTTGACTATGTACACACATTAATATATCACCCTGGATTTTCCTGGGGGTTTTTCATTCCTAAATGTTTCCAAAACTGTAGTATGCTATGTTCTTCTGATTCAGCTTCCTTTATCTTCTTAGTGAGTTTTTCCTAAGTTTTTCAGGTCAGGAGTTACCATTGTGTGAGTTTCAGCACCAGAAACAGCTTAAGAAATGAATTTCTCTTCTCCCATATCCCCACATGACTATTTGTTTCTACCTCCATGATGAAAATAATATGCTATCTTGGTAGAGCTGACACAACTGCTTGTGTTTCCAGGCTGATCTGTGTTCAGCAAAGCTCTGCCAACTGCGCCTCCCTCAGACACAGTAATAGCCCAAAACCAGAAGGATTCACACATAGCACAGTGTACAACTGGAATCTGCAAATTGGGTTGCAAGTTAAAGAGAGAGGGACAGTGGTTCCCTGAACTGTATCATGGTCAGCTCTGAACATTATTCCTTTTACTCTACTTTCACATCCTCCTTGTTCTTAGGTTCTCTGTGGTGCCTAACATCCTTCTGATAAAAGGCTGTAGAATCCTGTCCACATTTCTTTATGTAACAGTTTAACTGCCTAAATGAATTGCTTGTGCTTTCGAGCACAGCAACGTGTTTTCCTCCCCTAGAGAAAGAATTCAGTGCAGCACAGCCAGCTCCTTCCTCACCCAGAGGGTGCAAGGCTAGCACTTAGAAATTAATCTGTCTTGGCCTTGGTAATCCTGAAAACTAACTCTGAACTGTATCATAACAATTAATTGGCATTTAAGATGAATTCGCCTTTGTATTTTGTTTAACAGTGCTTTAAACATCCTAGAAGAAATTAATTTATCAACAGGGCGCAAAAATAACTTCAGTGAAGCTGCTCTGGAAAAGCTACTTGATAACAATCTTCCCCAAAAGTACAGCCAGACGGGATATTTATCATCAAGTAATATCATTACCGATGGATTCTATGATTGTGGTCAGGTAAGCTACTTTAAATAAATTACTCTACTTAGAGAGAGTAACATTTTCTTCTTGATTTACAAAAAGTACTATAGAAAAAGCCAGAATCTGACTACATAAAATAGTTTCTTTTATTGTCCTGAAGTTTCCCAGCATTTATACTAATCTCTTTTATTTATTGTTCTTCCTCGATGAAATCTCATTGATTTCATGGTGTCCCCCCCAGTTGCAATCTTCCTCCCTATCCTACGTAAGCTGCACAGACTTAGTTCTTTTCCAGATCCTTTCTCAGACCTTACTTCTTCTGCTCTCTTTCCCTGTAGTATAATTAATACTAACCCAACACTGAATGACCTATGGACTTCTTGTTTGTTTATTTTTACATAAAGAAGTAAAGAGTTCATATATTCTCTTTGGTCATGATCATTTCTCTCACAAAGCAATGTTTACACATAAAGATTGACTCCAGTATAACTTGTTAGTGCTATGTTCAGTTTAAATCTGAGAAGGACTTTTCAATATGCCCAAATGAATTAGAAATACCAGTCTTACTGAAAATCAGTGAAATACCTGCTCCTAAAGCACTTGGTTGCTTTTGAAAATTCCATCCTATATTGTAAAGTTCCTTATTCTAGAACTGTTTGTGATGACATAGTAACAATAACTACAGGTTAATTATTTATAAACGATCTTTTCTAAGAAAATGGATTAAGAAAATGCAAATGAAGAGGAAAATTGAACATTTTGAATGTTTTTATAAGTTCTTGTGTAAGTCTTCTGTTAAAGATTAGGGTTTTTTAAATTACTCTTTGGATATCTTTTAAATACATTTTTTTTTCCTCTTCATCTTTAACTGAACAGAACACCTTCTCTTTTATGCTAATTTTCTTGTAGATAAAACCTGGAGTGAAATTTTTATCTTTGGAGGAACTGAGTACGCAAGAGCTTACTGACCGTCGGGCCACAATATTCATTAATGCTAAACCACAAGAAAAGTGAGTCATGTTAACACAAGCCGGCAATGTGCACTGGCAGCCCAGAAAGCCAGCTGTGTCCTGGGTTGCGTCAAAAAATGTGTGGCCAGCAGGTCAAGGAAAGTGATTCTGCCCCTCTACTTTGCTCTTGTGAGACTCCACCTGGTGCACTGCATCCAGCTCTGGAGCCCCCAACACAAGCAGGACAAAGATGATTAGAGGGCTGGAGCACCTCTCTTGTGAGGACAGGCTGAGACAGTTTGGTCTGTTCAGCCTGGAGGAGAGGATGCTCTGGGGAGACCTTATAGCAGCCTTACAGTATCTGAAGGGATCCCTCAAGAAAGCTGGGGAGGGACATTTTATAAGGGCATGTGGTGATAGGACAAGGGGAAATGATTTTAAACTAGAGCAGGGTAGATTCAGATTAGACATTAGGAAGAAGTTCTTTACTCTGAGGGTGGTGAGACACTGGAACGGGTTGCCCACAGAAGTTGTGGACACCTTATCCCTGGAAGGATATAAGACCAGGCTGGATGAGGCTCTGAGAAATGTAGTCTAGTGGGAGGTGTCCCTGACCACGACAGTGGGGTTGGAACTAGATGATCTTTAAGGTTCCTTCCAACTCAAGGCATTCTATGATACTAGCATTTATTGCAGAAGCTCATCTTTTCTACTATTTCACTATTTCCAGTACAAACCTCATAGTATTGATACATATATGCACACACATACGTAAAATACAGAGCTCTGTTTTAATCCCAGCACAGTGCTTCATGCCCTAGAAGGCAAGAGATTTGTATTTTATAAAATAAGAATTTGGAAAATAACTTTTTTTTCCCTCTAGACAGAAAAGATATATTCAGTTGAGTTGTTTTTTTAACTTAGCCATTAAGATTAATTTATTTAACATCCTTTGATTCTGATGGTGGGACACACAGTGTTTTATGAGTTATAACAGAGCTTGTCATCTGCCATAATAATTATGTCATCTAAGCTGAATTTTAACATGCAACAGTGAAAAACCTCCGATTTGATGATCTTGTACAAATGAATACATGGAATTTTAAGCACAACATCCCACAACGCAGGACAAAGCCAGGCATCAAGCTTTCAGGCTTGATAAAGAACTTGTGTCCATTTCTTTTCTGTTTAAGTTGAACTAGCCTAACAAATCTTCTTGGATCTGAATGCAGGAAGTTGGTATTGGGCTTGTTTAACTGGGAGTCATTTCCTGTAAACAGTCTCACAGATCAAAGAATGCTCTACCGATATTTTGCAAGTCCAAAACCTTCTTCTCTGTCAACACATCACATATTTGGTTTACAGTATCATTAGCTTCCCTTTTAAGCTTGTATATGACACCATAAAGATGTCTGAGACTATCTATGACAAATTAAATTTCCATGCTCTTTGTTGATCCCTAGGACTTGTCTTTATCGGGTTTTCTGTCTTTGACTTTGATACAATTTCTTGCCTTTGCACCTTGGCAGCAGTCTTACTCCTCAGTTACTTTTGTGTCCATCACTTAGTATTCCAAACTTCATTTTTGATCCCTGAATCAATATCTGGTTTATTAGTGGTTATGTTATTTCTTCTACTTACATACTTCCTAGGAATATATTTACTGTTCTTTAAAATCAGAATTCCATTTTCATAGCTTAACACGCAAATACTAACTCTGCAAATAATTACCAAAAATATCCTGTTTTATTTCAGTCTTGCAGTAGAGGAGAAGGCACAAGATTCATCTTATGAACAGACCATCTTCTCACCTTTTATTTCAAGAAAAGGTAGAAAGGAAAAAGCAAGGTATGGTTTTAAGATTTACCAGTTGTCAAAGTTCCATTGTTGCTCTAACATTAGAAATAGAATTCTGATTGATAATAGTGATAGACACTGTTCTGAACAGAGTGCAAGTTCTCAAATACAATGTTAAATATGCTTTTGGAGTCTTTCTTTCACCTCCTAATTACAGTAATCTTCCTTTGTCTATCTTAGTAATTATTCATCCTCCCTCCCCACGCTGTATTTGAACATCTCCCAGTTACTTGGTTGGTTTTCCTTTCCGTATCCCTTGGAGGCAGCGAAGTGCTGTTATTTTACATCCTGACAACCAAGACACAGGGAAATTAGGGTTAAAGTTCTTCCTCCGTATAGAACCTAGTCTCACAAAATGTTCATACACTGCCTATGTGCATCCTTATTTCTAGATTAAATTTCCTCCAATGAAATTTCTTACATGACTAAAAGAGGAGAGGTGTGCTCGAAACTGTTCAAGTGTTGAAAGCAGCAATGCCTCACTCTTGCAGGGCTCCCTCTGATCCATACACTACACTAGGTACAGTCCTGCAGACCTTTCTGTGGAAATGATTGGGTGGACATGTCTGCTCATATCGAATAGGTCAGAACCTCTAACTTCGCAGTGGGAAATTAATTTCCTTCTTTTATAGAAAGAGGATTTGAGCCTGTCCTCCCACTTGCAGATAAGCTGATCACAAGATATTTGGGGTTTATCAGTCTCTTTCTGGTTTGTTTTAGCTGTTCACTAACAATGAGAGGTAATAAACAGAGCTTTCTGCGTCAGCTGTTAGGGCACTCATCTGAGAGAGCGGAGACCAAAGTTCTAGTCCTTGTCTTGATGACTTTTGATATAAAATAATTAACCCCTAGCTTGTTCCTGCAGATGAAAACTGAACCATGATCTGTGCTCCATGTAAAATAGTGTCACAAACATGACTGCGACAGTGCCTTTCAGAGAAGGCAGGTGTACATGCCTAATTCCAGAGAAATATTCAGGCTTGCAAAAATGGTACAAACAGAGCCTCCTTGTCGTCAGTGGGATGGTATCTAGTCCTTGATAGGAACGTGATGTAACCTACAATTCTCCTTGGCTTTTCTATTAGCTAGTTTAGTGAGATGATGACTTACCATGCTGGTTTCTGTGGATCCCAGTCCTGACTCCTAATTTTCCTTGTTTTACATATAGGGAGCCTTGGCCATGCCTCAGGGCTGTGAATTCTAGACAGTGGCGGGCATCACAAAATGCCAAGTGCTGCAGGGTTGGGGAAAAAAAGGCATCTCTGTTGTAGGAACTGAAGTACCATGTTTGCAGTTTTTAGCTCGGAGCTCATCCATAAACTGCGATATGTTACAGCTTGTACAGGCACGTTATTGTTAGAGATAATGGTTGATTTCTTAGTGTGCTTATCTGTTTCTGTGTATGTGTGTATCTGTGCTTGAGAGATGAAATTTGTAATAAGAAAATAAAGAGAAAACTGGAACCTGCTTTGTGATCTCGATAGTTCAGTGGTATTTCCAGTGAAGGAAATGTAGGAGTTGTCTGGACAATGGCATTCACCCAGCAAAAGCAGCACTAGAGAAAAAGGCTTAAGGTATTATACTTTGAATTATATGTGTATCGATTTTAGAACTGACATGCAATTTGTTGACAGACAATAGCTACTGACTTTGAAGGACTGAGGTTCTGACTTAAATCAGGACCCAAATTGTAAGACTAATCTATCCAGAAGTTATTGACTTACAAGGCAGACATTTACGTTTGACTAGTTATTTGGACTGCAAACACTTCCGGAATTCAGTTTAAATCATTTCATAGTAGATACCTGAAAGGCATCATATGAGTTGCATTGTGGACAGTTCCTGTTTCAAGGTGCAAAAGAGTAAATACTGCATCTTGAGTGTCTTACCAGGCCCATTTTAGCTTCTGCTTATTTAGCAGATCCTCCTGATGCCCGGCACACTCTGGTCATGACCAACCATGCGTTTGTTAGTTTACTTAAAGGGAGCAGGAGGCAAGGGGAGATACTGAGACCTAGTTATGTTTACTCTGCACCAGTGGGAGATTCCTTCATCTCAGAACACACTCTAGAATCATAGACCATTTTGCACAGTCTCAAGCAGCTTTGCAGAGCTTAGAGACCTTTTCTAACAAGATAATGTGTTTATTAAAGTGTGAGATGAGGATACCCGTGGGTAGTTGGGTTTTAATGTTATTTGTGTTAATTACACAGTAAATGATAGCTCTGTTAGCAATCATAACCCTTTCAAAAAGCAAAAAAAAAATTATTTCAAAAAAAAGAAATACCTGGCTCAATTTCCCATTGTAAACTTGCAGGGATACAAAGACTTCTTTCTTCAAGTATGAAATAATTGCTTTTGAATGTCATGATCAAGTTGTATGATTTATAACCCCATTGTCATTCATTTTGAATCCATAATTCATAAATCACTATTATTATTAATTTGTGAGATTTATGGGAGTTACTTGAAGGTCAGTAGCTGACTCCAAATCCCAATGCTTAGACTTTTTCCTACCTATTTTTTTCCTTTGATCATATGTTTTTATTCATCATTATTTGCAAGGTACTGCAGAATGCAGTTTAAAGCCATTGTTTTGAAAATGTGATACTACATTATATAAACCATAGTTGAAATCTAAGAAAAAGGGCAGTTGTAATTGTCTGCTGGAAGCGTTTGAATTAGATGTAGAGGAAGTGTCGAGCTGATAGTTTGACATATATTTGCATAGACAGATAGCAACATTTTTGATCAAACAGTTGCATATCTGATATACACATTGACTATTTAATGTAGGCTGACAAGTGTGCACTTATTTCATGCTACGTTTCAGTAAAGCATATGCTCGTTTACTCATTTTCTAAATACAACCAAGGCATTAAGCTATGCAAAAAAAGGAAAGAAAATAGGTGTCATGGCTGTCTTTTGGTGGTAGAATATTGTGTTGTTTGCCTTCTTTCTCATACTGACTGTCTGGTGATCCACTGGACTTTTGTACTGAAGTTGCAGCAGGAATCAGAAACAGCTTGGAGACTATTAACTGCCACGAGTTCTCCTTTGAAATAACCCTCTGCATTTGCAGCAAGTATGTCTGAGGAGTAAGACAGCTTTGGGAAAGAGGAGTGACTTTTTGCTGATATCATAATGCAAACTGGTAAATAAAATGGGGATCAAAAAAAGAGGACAGGAAAAAGCAGAAATCTACTGCAGTGGTTACTGTTATTTTATAGCACTGAGCTATAAGACAGCGCCTCCACCGTTCCTGATGAGGTAAGTGTGAGACAGGAGTGATGAACTCAAGAGTTGAGTGAGGTAGAGACAGGTGTGGAAGACAACCTTAAAGCAGCCACTCCACCAAGGAACAGAACAGAGTCAAATCTAAGAAATAAGCAGCAGCAGAAAAAAAACCAAAAAAACCAAAACAAATCGCTCTTCATATCCATCCCTCTCAAGTGTTTTGTTCCTGAGAACTGGAAAGAAGGAGAGCATGAGCGATTCAAGATTCATTTCAGTAGACAGGAATAGGGAACAAATTCTCCTGCTGTAACACTGGAATTTAGCAATGCACTTCTCATGCAGGAAAGAAAGTACTGGGAGGATAGAAGGGAAGAGCAGGGGACAAAGAGAAAATGATCAAGGAATAAGAATTATACTATTTGTAGAAGTTGTTTTGAAAAGCCACTCAGTCAGACACCAGAGAGGTGGGAATCATTTGTGGTTTTGTTGGGTTTTTTTTAAACAGGATGTTCTTAACCATAATGTGTAAGTGTATAAGTGGAGAAGTAGGTAGCTGTTTAATTATAAGGTTCCCCGGCTATACTTAGATGGAGTCGAATTAGATAAAGAAAACTGTTTCTCTGCTTTTTTCAAGTATAAGTGTAATTAATAACCAGAAAGATTTATTTAAGAGGGTGATGAATTTTCTATAATTTTAAGATTAAATCTTAATTGGTTATCCTTCTAAAATAATGTGCTTTATGAAACGTATGAAAAGGGCTTTTTGTGAATATAGTAAATCTCAATAGGTAAAAGAAAAGTTTGCAAAATATTCTGAAGACAAATTGCTTGAATTAGACTACTGATAATGGCATATGCCCTTCTGCTTTGTCCAGTGCCTTCCATCTTAAAAGGGTGCTGTTCATTGTGAAAATTTAAGAATCATTTGAAGAGCATACAATACTGATAGTGTGCCCTGGAGCCATGTACTCTAGTGGTCCTTTATTCTTTTCTTTTTTTTTTCCTTCCAAGAGTTGCAGAAGTATTGTGGATTTAAAAAAATAAGCCAGAACTGTTAAAGAAAGGGAAGCAATTTTGTCATATTTCACAGTAGAACTATTCAGGAACTATGTTGAAAAAAAAAGGTACAATGCTTTCAAAACACAAATCCCATGTGTTCCTGTGAATGAAAATCCTAAAGCCTCTGATTGTATAGAGATACCTCTTGTAAGATACTGATTTTATAGTTGCTACATAGCTTGCGAAATGCACAGGACTCAATCTAATCAGAATAAGCATTTCATTTATATTTCTGCTAGGTGCTGATGATGCCTGTTCAGGATGACAGTAATTTTTCAGATCCTGAGCACTAGTGAAATATGTAGCATGTACATTGAAAAAAAAAAGTCATAAAAAACAGGCTACTTAAAAAATCTTCATCTGACCACCACGTTGTAGTTTGCATGCTTGAAGTACATGGACTTGCAGCTACAGAGACTACCACTTGACATGTCCTGTCAAGATTTCAGCCATGCTCTTGATACCTTTTGTTCCTTTAATTCAAGTCTGGATTTCTATCAAATTAAAAATTCACTGGAGTACATGATTTTTATTTCATATCCATATAGAACCAACCATAACTGTCTAAAAATATTTTCTATATATATACACATAGGTAAGTATCTTCTCCCCTAGATAATCCATATATGGGAACGGCATATCAGAGCCATAGACAGAAGTAAAACGAGAATTTACAGCAAGAATAATATGGAGCTAGTGATACTTGGTTCCTAACCGTCTCCTGAGGGCATGTGCCACAAGTGTCCTCCACAGTTTTGTAGATTTTGGTGTATCATTATCAGGAGAAAAGATTTCTCCTACCTTCCCCGCACCCCTCAAATCAATTTGTCTTAAATGTCCTGTTGGACAACTACTGTATTTGAATTTGGACTTTAGAGTTACAGTATTCTAAATAAATGTATGTTGTTTTCTATGTAAGAAAAAGGAAGGGGAAAAAGGAAGAGGAAAAATCAAAAGAAGTTATTCAGATCACCTCTGAAGTCCAGGATGGAATAAACCTAGAAAACTCACACTGGCTACCACCACCTGACTTCATTTTGCTGGATTACATTAAGAATGCTTCTAAAACAATTCTACGACTAACTACTACCCGGGAACAGATTGTGGCTCTAGCACAGTGAGTACCAAATGATAGTTCTATAAAAAATGCAAATAAGTTGAATTGGTGAAATAACCATTTTCTCATCCAGGGACAACTTTTCCAAATTTGTTATTTTTCCCATCCTTAACTGGAATCCGAATCAGCTTTGGTCCAGAATTTTGACATAATTTCAGATTTTAAACTTCTTGGTTCTAATTTTGTTTTAATTGGCTGGGGTTCTTTGTTTTGGTTTTTTTTTAAAAAAAAAAATATCCCTTGCAACAAAAGGGTATACATTTCTTATTTTGAAAATATTCACATGGACAATTTCAGATTTTTTCATATTTATATATCTGTACCGATCCTTTCCAATGAACACATCAGCTGCACATGGCATTTATATGTCATCAAGGAGCAGGAGAGACCGAGGTGCTGCAGAGTCTAAATGCACAAGCTAAACCCCAAAGCTAATAGTTGAGACCCTTGCAGTTTGCACGTATCATGTCTGTTCTTTCTCTTAACATCTTTTTTGCCTTACTGGTTTGGAAACTCCTTGGGACAGAAATTCTCTTGCATTTTGTTTTCCTATAGAGCCAAAAGCATGAGACATTTTTCTGATGATAGCTTTCGAGTGCGACTGTAATTAACATCCCAATGATTTAACAGTGCCAGAATATTGCAATGGTGCGTGTACAGACTGTTGTTATCAATGTGTGATTCATTCGTTTCACTGACTACTCAGCCTGGGCACCAATCACTGTCATCTCCAAGCAGTGTGTCTGCTTTCATCTTCTGCTTAATTTAACCTTTACTATCTTAGCAGTTTCCTGGCTGCCTCCTGAATCTAGAGAGTTTGGTGTCAGATCCCACTGGGTCTCACAAAATGTGTTTCTTCTACTAACTCTCCGTTTTAGTGAAGTTGTCTAATGTGATCTGAGGAATGACTTTTCTGTTGATTGCAAAATTTGCCGAGATAGATATTCATCCTTAACTCTCCAGCTGTGTATAAATCATGCTGCCTTCCTCAAGGTGGAATCCATAAAATGCTCTTTCAAATCCCCTCTTCAAACGCACCAATGAAATTCTTGCAGACGCATAGCCCAGAAAAACCATCACGGGAAATTAAATAGAATGTTTGCTGTGGGTTTTTTTATGTGTATGTTCCATTTTAAGCGGCTGCCTGAATAGCATGTGTTGAATAGGAAGGGGAGGAGGAGGCAGCTGCAGCAGCCCTCAGGAGCATGGCAGCTTGAACAGAGTTCCTGCTGTGCTGACCAGGGAGGCAGCCGAGGTGGAAGAGGGAGCCCACAGTAGTGCTGGCTCTCTCCTCTGAAACCAAAGCGGCGCATCTTTGTGCGCACGCGGGAGCGCTGTGCGTGTAGCCTCGAGAAGCTTTGCTCTCTTCACTGAGGGCTGGCTATAAGTACAAGCAGCAAAAGTGACTGCCTAGAGCCCTGCTCTTCTTCAGATTCACACAGAAATTCTCAACTTCAAGATACCATGTCTAGCCTGCTCAGTGGTAACTCCCTGTGCCCATGCTGTTGCAACTAGCACCTCCTCAGGTCCTAGGTTTTGAGAAACAAGGCCTTTGAGGTTGCCCCACACGTACAGTGTGGGAAGAACTTCTTCACGGTTACTGCAGAGGAGGTGATGCAGATTTTAGCTCCCTGTCTGAAGCAGTGGCTTGTGATTCCTATGTCAGCTCTGCAACACTTTGTCCAAAGTGAAAGCCCTCAGTAACTCCTGTCCCTCTGGCTGAGGACACAGTGAGGAACAAAGGTCATTACATACAGGGGCCATGAACAGGGGAGGTGAAGATGTTTGTATGATGAGATGGGGGCTTAGAAATCAGGGCTTGATCCCATGTGTACACAGACACCCCAAAATATGTGCTTTCAGCAATGTTTGCACAGATTGCGAGTTCTAATCTTCTCTTGCTGTGGCTGAGCCATCCGCTGTAATGGATAAATGCACGCTTCTCATCCCCCAGATACTGGCTTCAATGTAAGAAAGCACATGTAGAAGCTGAAGTACCCTTTACGGATATAGTTGCTTTCCTATGTTGAGACCATTACCTACGGCATTATTTTTGTTATATATGTTCTCATGCCTTTATTACTATCTCTAGCAAATGGTAGGGCTGGGGATTATAATACATAGCTCACAATCTGTTAGCTGTAAAGATGAACACTACCTGCTGAACTACGTTCTCAGCAGTTACACTGTTATTGATGATTTTCTTTGAGGACTTTGAGCCTATACTAGGCCCCTCCTGAATCTCTGCTGGCAGCTGTCGCACCTTGGTTTAGGTCTGTGACAAATGGGAATGACCTGAGTTACGGTTATCTGTGTTTAACAGTGAGCATATTAAAAACACTGATTACTGAATTTTAAAAAATGAAGCAATCATAGCAGAAGTATTAAAGTCTTATACGTCATTCACTTATTGCTTGTATACATTTCATTTTGCTACATTTTTGTCATAAATACAAGAGAAATTATATATTGAATTGATCCCAGTGTACATTGGAACAGGTTTGTTGCAGACAAAATGGGTGGCCCAATTGAAAGAGACAAACTACACAACTTCAGCTGGGAACTTCACATAAGTGAAATAGAATTCGAACTGAAATGCAACGTTGTGCCTATTGGAAAAGTTAAAAAAGGGACATTCTACCACAGGGCTTTACTTTTCAAGGTACATTAACATTTATTTTACAACATAACATATTGATGTTAAATGGGTGAGTATTCTTATATCAGTATAATGTAATATTTATATTCATGTAAAATTTTTTGTATAAACTTAAGTCATTTTTCACTGGCAAAGTTGATTTCCCAGTGAATGAAAGCCAGCATTGCTTCTTTCTGTAAGCATTCTTGTTGTCATTAAATTGTCTTAAGTGATATCAGCAGAGTAGTTGATAAATGGCAAAAAGCCAAAATATTTGATTGGGAGTCAAAATATTTTACATTTTCTGTAAACTGTAAAACATTGAATTATGCAACTTCCTTTTTTTTCCCGTGTTGCAAATGTAAATTTGTTGGGACAATTTTTATTTGGTATCTACCCAGTATTCTATGATAGTATGTAACAGATTTTATGTTCTAGTTTCTTCAAATAAGAAGGTTGATTTCTTCTGCCTTTATATGATGATGTACTGATGTAGCCTGCTTATCTATCCCTTCTTTTTTCCTTGGCCATCGGGTAGCTGAACTTTTCTCCTTCTTATATGGAAAAGAAAAGAGAAGCAAGTGCCTAGCACATTAAGCAGGAAGGACCTAGGAAACAGTATATAGGAGAAAGAGCAAAATCCTAAATTTATTAAAACCATGGGGAGAGAAAGTTCCCAACACGGAAGTCTGAGGGCATGAATTAATTGAACTGAGGCAGCACTGATGTTCATTGTTCATTCACTGTCCTCCACTGTCCTCAGAAATACTGATAGGGACAAGCCATCTCTCTTAAAGCCACAGCCGTGTAAGCAATGGATATCCTTATCCATTTGCAACAAGTAAAAAATCTTTCAGGATTTCTTTCCTTCCCAGCAGATGCATTATGAGAAAGCAGTTTTGTAGCTGGAACCCATTATAGGTCTGTCAGTGATAGCGCAGCACAGAAGAAGGGCAGCTGTTTCATCCAACAGATGCTTGCCTTGCATTTCATTGCCTCCCATATTTGCGGGGCTGAAGAGCAAGCAGTGTGATTTGGAGTGAAGTAGCAGTCCTAAATTTGCACTGATAAAAATGTTGCATTTTTACATTTCATATTTCATATTGGCTATATGTGTGTAATGTACCTATACCTCATTGCTTGAACAGACAGTTCTTAAAAATGTTATTCAGAAATAAGTCATCCAACTATAAAAAGAAACATTGCTGGGTACTTTGGATGTTGCACTTCATTTGAGATCTGAAGGACTGACTGATAAACAAAAGGGTCGGTGTCTGAAAAGAGTTAAAATGAATTTTCCATGTTATGTGTAGAATATGGTAGAAATAACATTTAAAGCCTACACTTTCTAAGCAGACCCAACAATAAAGATTCACAGTTTGGAACACTTGAGAGATTTACAAACTCTGTTTCAAGAAAGCTCTTGAAAGAAAGTCTTTCGGATACTTGTAGGTTTTTTAAGCATCTCTTGGCCCTACTGTATATCACAGAAGCTACATGTATTAACCGTGATTAACTCCTTTTTTTTTCCTTTTTAGGTGATAGCAGACAGAATTGGCATTGGCTGTAGTTTAGTTCGTGGCAAGTATGACAGAGCTTGGAATGAAGTTAAATTGGTTGATGACTCTCCTCAAGGAATAGCTAGGCTTCTGCTTCCTCCTCAAGAGTATATTGTAGATCTAATGTTTGAGCCAGGCTTTTTGTTAAAACAGGGGAGTGCAGAGGCAGATCAGTACAAATATATTTAATAATCTCGACAATTTTTTTTGTATGAAATACAAGGGGTTTCAGATCCAGTTATCAAAAAGAAGCATATCTGATATGTTTTCCTAAACATTTAATTAAACGTGTTTTAGGTATCCAGCACTTTCTTAGAAATGTTGATAATTTTCTGGTACTATTTTAAGACTAAACTGTAAAACTACAGATTAAAATTTGGTAGGTCAAGAATATTTGGTATGTGTTAACATTATAATGCTTACTAATTAGGTTTAAATGTTTCCAAAATACAATATATTCTTTTTTTTCTTACGTTCCTTCAACTCCCATGCACATCTATAGGCATTATATGTCAATGAAGCAAGAAAATGTGACATCTGGTGAAATAACAAGTCACCTAAAAACAACTGGACAATTATTTTTGTGTGAAATAACCCAAGAACTGAGAGTTAGAAGAACTAAGATAACAGTATACTTTCAGCCTCCGTAGAACACACCCCATTTGTATTTCTTGGAACTTGACAGAGTTAATAATTACAGATAATAACATACTCTGGATGAGAGTAAATACTGTTTGTCCTGGCACGGGGAGGACAGATAATTGATATGTTAATTGCTTGCAATCTCCCTTTAAATTCTTTATTTTCACTTAAAGATAAAATGGCCTCTGAGAAGGCAGCAGTTTTATACAGGGAATTTTAATTTCTTGCAGCATTGGGTAAGTGGTGGTATTGAAATGTGTTGGTGCATCTAAGAGAGGTAAAACACTGGCTGGAAGACTCTAGTAAACACTTTCTGGTGAAGCTGTCAGGAATGTACTGGAGTATTTCAGGGAGAACTGCTATCAAGTGAGTTTACTGTGGAAAACTGAGAAAAAGTCCTGTACAGAAGTTAGGCCAATGCAGACAAACAGAACACTAACAATAAGACACTTACTTCCTGCCTACCAAAAATGTGATTTAAAAAAAATAAATTAATGTTTGTATGAGCACCGCTTTATGTGAGGAGGTTTGTATCTGTTGTATTCACTACTGCTTGTGAGCGTGATCTGTCCATTCCCTCTCCTTCCTCCTCTGACATGCAGCATGATTTTCTGGTAGACTCTTGGGAAACATTTTATCTTTCTGTTGTAAATTCACTTTTATAGTCTCATGTTCATTTTTTTACCTTATATTCAGCACTACTCTAGACATCAGAATGAAAAAGAACTCTGGAAACAAAATATAATATGCTAGTAGAACAGTGTGGAAGGTGAGGAAGTGTTTCTTATCATTGCTGTGTTGCAGGTAGGGGACTGATGAAAAGTGATATGCTCTCACTTACAGGCATGATTGGATATAGAAACCTGCAAATTTGAAAGTGCAGTAAATGGAAGTAAAATAAGACTTAATTTTCTACTGGCTATCATTTTGTATAGTTTTCCTACATTGGAATTTCATTATTTTGTATTGGAACCGTAATGTTAAAGTGTGCCTTATTCTGTTTGAGGAAGTCTTGGAAAACAAAGCGGTTTCTGTTGTTTCTAATAAAAGTCAATACATTAAAAAAAAAGACAAAATTTAAGTTTTTCAAAATAAAAATTGGGAAAATTCTAAACTTCTATTCTAGACATGTACGCTTGCTTTATGTGAAAAAATAAGATGTAGATAGAATATAAACACTCGAATCCCAAATTGTTACTTTGAAAACTGCAGTTTAGTTGTCAAGTAAGTCAAAAGATGCCACACTTTTTTATTTGATGCTTCCCAGGGGCCTGTAGTTGTGCCCATGCTCTGGTGAACAGTTCCCCCAGCCTTGACAAGAATAGCCCAGCTCACAGTCATTCTACACTTGAACTGGAAAACAAAATGTTCAAAATTCTCTGAAGGGCCTCATCTGGGTGAATATTGCCAGGATGCGCCCAGCATACGCCAATTCATAGCTCTCTTGCTGGTTTATACAAGAGTTTTCTCCCTGACAACTCATTGGCAGTGCCTATTTTCCTTCAGAAGACCAAAACTAAGAAAAAAAAATCCCCATATAATTCAAAGCCCGAAGAAGAGCATATGCTGTCACAGCAAAGTAGAAGAAAGAATAAGGATGGACATACAGGCTCAAGCCAAGAGTCTATGCAACCAAGTAATCCATCTCCAGCAACGGTCAATATAGAAGAGGTTAAGAACATGGCACAAATACATTTATACATTTCCAGAGTATTTTGATAGGTTCAGCAGTTTGCAGTTCAGGGACTTTCTATATGTCCAGGTATTTAACAGCTCTTAAAGTTTTCTGTCTTCACTCCGGTTGTGCAAAGAAGTATCTCATTTTATTTAATCTGAATTTGTCATTTGCTGCTTTCATTTAATATCTCCTAGTTTTTGTAGTAGGAGAGAGAGTGGACATTCATTTCCTACTGACCTTCACCATAAGGCTTGTTTTCTTATGGGTCTCTGTCCTATCATCCCTCTTCCATAAGTATACTTATATGCAGAGTATATTTAATCACTTATTGTGTTGGCTCCCACCCATGCCTTTGATCATTGTGCTATTTCTTACTTGTATCTCTTCTAGTTATACTGTATTTTTAGAAATGAGACTAGACCTACATACAGTATTGAAGAGTTTGTCATGTATTCTTTTTATTTTTCCTAATAGCTCCTAATAATCCATTTACAAGTGACAATCACTGAGCATTTAGCTACATGATTTCCTAGAATGAAGAGATATGGAGGAGCAAGTACAGCTTATTTCAAGAATCTTAGTCTAATAAGGTGTCTTTACAGTTAGCTGCAAAGTCAGTGGTTACAGGGGGAAGCCTAACCTCTATCAATATCATGGATCTTAGGATGCTCTGTATAGCTCCATGGTCTTCCTTAACCCTAACATGAGCCAACTAGAGTTGCTCAGATGTACCCTGGAAAGGAAACCTCAACTCCTATTCCTGTGCAAGTAGGGAATGCTGACTCAGGCTGCCAGCGGGCACTCCATCTTCATGAAACGGAAAACCAGCTCATGCCTTGAGAACAGAAGCTAGTTTTTTCCAACAGATAACCAGTGAGTGTTCTGGAGACCAAGGATTATAACCAAATCTTGAAGTACTGCTGAAAGAATGAGTTTAAGGCAATGAAATCACACTAGGCAAAGCAGAACTGCACACTGTACGCCTGCAAATCCCTCATGCAATTTTTTTGAATTAGAGTGGTCTCTTGCACTGCTTCCACCTTATTGCATGTTACTTACTTTTCAATAACTTATGCACTTGAGGAAATTACAATCTAGTTTTAGACAACAAGAAAAAGAAAATCCCTACAAAGCCTCCAAAAGATCAGAAGCCAAGTCCATTTTGAGGTATTTCCCCTCCTCCACTATCCATCCACTTTACCAACAGTCCTGTCCATTACTCTGTAATTCTTACCCGAGTAAAATCAAGAGGTGAGTCCAGCCTCCCTGTCCAGTCATGAGGCAGGCATCTCTTGCAGGGAGCCAGCAGTGTGTTTGGGTGCCTCATCGGACTACGCTGCGATCCGGGTCACAGCCTTAGGGCTGCTGAAAGCTCTGTGGAAGCTGCTGCAGACCCGGGACACAGAGCTTCACACTGGGAAGAGGTGCTGATGGAAGGAGAATGTACCCCATAAAAAATATAGAGGACCAAGATATTACTTTTTGGCCCCTTAACTTGTTAACTGCATCCATTTTTTAGTATAAGATTTCCAGAGGACAGAAGCTATCAGGAGTCCTTACCCACACAACACAAGTGAATTAGAACTTGAACTCCCAGCTAAACCATTGCCATCACTGGTGGCTTGGAAAATGGCAGTACAAAAGTAATTAAGGTCATTTAAAAGAAGAAGGGCATGCTCACTCATCTCCCTACTTTCTGCTTATCCTCTAAACCAAGAGCATTGCAGTGAAGATGAGTTACCAGCACAAAACCAGTGGATGACTCTACCAAATATGCTAGCATCACAGCAAAAGTGAGATGGAGGAAAGGCAGAGTTTGGGAGGGATTTTCAAGGAGCATGATTTTTTGCTTTCCCTGATTAGGAAACGCATTAAAAATAATTATTTTGAGGCTCATGTAAGAGAGAAGGAAAGAAGGTTCATAACCATACTTATGTGAATCCCAAATTTAAAAACACTCCTAAGATGAATGAGCAGGAATAAAACCTGTCCTGGTGAGCTCTGCTCCTTGGGAATTCCTGTTTGCTGGGAAAGAGGCAAATTGTTATCAGGGAAGTCAGCCTACTGAAGGGAGAGCAATTTCCCCCAATTGGAGTGTGAAGCATGACATAGCCTACTCTTAAATCATTTATATTTTCCTTTTTTATGATGCAACCGTGAATTAGCTTTTTCTGCATTTGTAATTAGAGGATTGAACAGATGGTCAAGGCTTAGTTCAGGGTGATAAATCCATTAAGATAACCTACAGAAAGCTGCTGCTACAGTGGATGCTGCCAAACGACTGTTCGCTCAATGCTTTGTTCAGGCATTGGGTACTGGGTGGAAGAAAAACTTTCACTACCTTGAGGTACAAGGGATGGGAAATCACACGCAAGTTTGGAGAATGTATTATTACTGTCTATGTGGCTCTAGAAACTTGGATGGTATGATATAGGGGATTCATGGGGCAATCGAGGGAAACAGCCTGGAGTTGTTGCTTCCCCTGCAGATATACTCGCTCCACCTCAGAGCACATGTCTGCTTTTCAAAGTGGGTGACTTTTCACTGGACAGGTGGCCTGATTGTAGAGAAGAGTTTTCTATCAAGGAGTGATTGCAAAATACCAATTTCACTTTGAGTTAATGTCTTCGCTCATTTTGCAAGAAACTTCTCAAAGCATATAGAATGCTCGAATAATGTACGCCGGACAGGACCTATGCAGGGCATTTGGTCTAATCCAACTCAAGGCGTTTGTCACAGTGGGCCAAACTTGTAGATCCCTTCCAACTATTATATTCTGTTCTGTGCTGTTGTATTCAAATCCCATTCTTACACTCGAGCAGAAGGCTGCTGCTTAAGCTAATCCACAAATATGACCTATTTAAAAAAAAAAACAAAAACAATTAGGTATTCTATAGTTTATGATTAGCAAAAAGAGATATCAAATCGTAAAGTAAATAAGGCAAGAAATTGTATGTTCATCATTTCAGATTATGTTTTTCACCTCAATCACATCAGGCTACTCCACAAATGAATCTCAGCAGAATCTGTGGATCAGCTTCAGGGAGGTTCAGATCTGCATCCAGTCCCTCTGTGACTCTGGAAATCAGCAATTCCCTTTTCCAAGATGCTTTGGCACTTCTGCTACTAATAATTTTTCCTGAAACCCCTTTTCATCACTGGAATTCACCACCAGAGCGTGGTGAATTCCACCAATACCACCACCACTGCGTATCTTTGGATAACATTTCTGTGTGGAAACAGTATCTCCATACACCAGGAGCTCAGAATTCCATCACATCTGAGTGGCTAGAAACTAGCTGTGGAGTTGTACCAAGCCTGTTAGAGGAGAGGGAAGACCCTGCTGACAAAGGATGTGAAGTTCCTGTGACCATCTCCTACAAATGCAGTGGGGATTTCTGTAGGGAAAATGGAGCCCAGCACAGATAGAACTTACCCACCAAAGTGCTCATGCTGGTCACCTTCTGTTCATTCTCCATGGACCTGGGCACACTGCATAGGACAGGTCCAAGCTGAGCTGCTATATGTTTCAATGGGAACATCCCATAGGAGAGGACATACATTAGGTATGACAAAATGAGCAGAGGAAAACTGACTGCATATTAAATAAAACCACGGCTATTTCAGTGTTTTCTTCTGTACATAGTAGCGTCAAGGGGCTTTATTAACAAAAGCTGCTTAAGCAGAGGTTTGAATTTGAGCAGGGTTCATTTGATTTCTGCACTTCGCTGCTTCCTGGCTGACTGCTCAGTATCTGCCAGCGTAGGCATTATGTGATGCTCTGCTTGTCCCCAAAGCTGTCAGTCATGACAGAGTCTGGGCTGGGAAATGGTTAGAGCCCAAATAAATATTAGCAGAATAGCCTGGACTGTGATCGCTTCCCTCCTACTCTCGCCTTCACCCGCCTACACACATGCTGCTGCTGCCGCCTCGGCGCAAAGGAACGCTACGGGAGGAGCTGAGGAGCTTCTCCCCCACCTACACACATCTAATAAGCCACTGTGCTTTTGATGAGTGACCCTTTCCTGGATGCAGCTTGTGTATGTTCTCAAGTCAGGTGACATTTTGAACAATAAACCCATTGAATTAGAATTCAGGGAGAATTTACTTAAGAATTTACATAATGTAGCTAGGGAAGACTTTTAACTGCTTCCCCTTGTGCATAAGGGAGAAAAAAAAAAAAAGAAAGAAAATTAAGTAACAGCCTAATTGGCTTTTATAACAGTCTATGGGGAGAACTGCAGGCCGGTTTTCTGCCTAGCTACAAAGCTTGGTATGTGCTGTAACCATGGGAGGCAATATTACAGGCATGACAGGACAATAATTTGGTTTTTCAACACTGAAGACCTGAAAAATCTGCTTTGTGTTCTGCTTCAGGAAGACCTGTCATGCCAGTTCAGAGAACTGCAAGTCAGGCTTCTGTTGGAGAGGAAAACAGAGGCTCTGATCTGCTGATGCACCTCCACAAATACAGATCACGACTATTGAGATAAATGGGATCTGCCTCTTCCACCATGGCACTCATTTTAATCAAGGAGCGGCTTACAATGAACTGGCTAACAGAGGAAGACGAGGCCAGAGCTGACGAGCCTAATGCCTTCTGCTCCTGCTGTTACTGCTGCTCCCCTGGGTGCATGGCCCAGGCACCCCCTCCCTTCCTCCAGAGCCTGAGGAACGTGACAGCAATGGACCTGTGTTGGTTCCATTCCTGCTGCCTTGAAACTGCTGCATTTAGTACCAGGAGTAGAGAGTTGCAAGGAAGATATTGGTGGTTCATTTTTTGTTTAATCTTGTCTTTAAAAAAAAGCACCAGTTAAATCAATGTCAATTACATTAAAACATACAAGTTTCAGGACTAATCACTTTCTCTCACCCTCTTTCATTTCTCAGATACTTTAGGGAAAACTCCATCGATTGCCTGTTGCCCTCAGCAGCAAACACTAAGATCAAGGCCAGGAATGGGAGGGAAATGCCCCTCTTCCACAGTTGAGCTGGAGACAGAGGCAGTGAGCCCTGGGAGCGACACCATCGCCTGCCACCGCTTTCCAGCCCAAAGCCATTTGACAAAACTGAGGGAGTGTCAAACTGAGTCTCTCCAAAGGCTCCCTGACATGTTCCAACTCCCTCCTAAACCATAGCTTAAATGACTGATAAAAGATGCCATAGGGGTAAGTTAGAAAGGGTTCGGAAAGATCATTCTCTGACCTTCATTTCCCAATACGGGAAAATGTCCTGCTTACAGCACAGATGCTGCCCTCTGCCAGCATCAAGAGCCTCAGCAAAGCCCAGCGGCGCTCCTCTCCCACCATCCTGAATCGTGGTGCCGAGGACTCACAGGCATCACATCTCCAGGATTTTTATCGAGGTGCTCTGGCTTCACTCCACCGTGCCTTATATAGGACAAAGCCATTAATCAGCCACGTGTCCTCCTCTCCCTTGCTGGCGCAAGCAGAGGATGCGATCATCTAGGAGCCTTGCTGCTATTTGTCTTTTGGTGCATGGCTTCGTGGATCTGAGCAGAAGATTTGATTATAGCCACAGTACTGATCATATCCTGTGTTGGATGTTCTTGGCCACCACTGAACTCACCGTCTCAGACGTGAGAACAGTTCAGTAAGGGTGTGTATACACAGGACTGATCACACAACGCTATTTTTTAGCTTTGATTTTAAAATGAGGCTAGAAGAATTAGACTAAAAAAGAAAGTGAATTTGTATTAAACATCATTATTAGCTTTGTTATCCCATTCAATCAAAACAGTTCCTTCCACATCAATGATGAATTAATTCCAAATGGAGCTATTGGGATGAGAAGCAGACAACAGCATTAAGGCTTAACCTGGCAAACTGTCTTGCGTTTAGCTCTACCTTTTAAGGTCAGGAGGACAAACTAAACTATGTGTCCTGTTACAGGTATATTTATAGGCCAAGTCAAAGCAGCTGTGACCGCAAATCACAGAACGTAAACAAGCAGCCATTTCAACAGCACATCGCCTTCACAATTACTCGATCAATACAACTAAGAGCAACGCCTACAACATGCATTTAGGACAGCAAGAGCACATTTTTTTATTTTTTTTTTCATGCAAATACACGACTCGTTAGGCTTAAAAAACAACAACAACCAACCTATAACGGCTGCAAGCCAGTGCCTCGACAGGATTTTGCCCTATTTATGGCCACAGCGACCGTTCGGTTTTTAAGCCTCTCAGTAAGAAGGGATTGGAACGTTTACCTGCAAACGCAGCATCGGTATTTAAGCTGGTGATTTACTCATGGCTTTTATAAAGTGCATTTATTTAGGTGGAATGCGTGGATTAGACGCGCAACCCTGGGCCGCAGCCGGCGTCTCCCCCGATCCCGCCCCGCCGAGATGGCGGCTTGTCAGCTCCGGAGGATGCTCGGGAGCCGTCTCCTCCTCCTCCTCCGCTCCCCGCTTCGGAGCTCCAGTGGTACAGGTACCCTCCACCCGGAGCACGGGGAGCGGCCCGGAGGGGGAGTGTGGGGTGTGGAAAGGGCAGGGGCCTCCCTGCGAGGGGAGGGCGTCCCCGTCCCCGATGTCCTCTAACCGGGTGGAAAGGGCTAAATCAGCCTCAAAACTCCTTCTCTCTCCCCTTCGGTATCACCTCTGCATTGCAACAGAGAAGTCCAGGCAAGCGTTTGTCAGGCAGGAGCTGATTTTTTTTTTTTTTTTGCCACGAATCCTATGCTGATGGGAGATGAGCGTGGAGGTTATTCCCCACCTCAGACCTTTTGATTAGGAAAGAGTGAAACTGTTTTACTCATCGTTTTTCAGCCAGTCTGTTAATTCTTTGTCAATCCCACACCACCATAAATGTTCTGCATGGTGTGTGCAGATTCATAGGGGGAATTGCTGGAGGTTTGCACCACGATGGGTGACTTTTGCTCTCCTCTTTTTTCTCCCTCACTTAACTATGGCCCCATTTCTCATGGGCTGTAGCTGTTTGCTTCCAGTGCTCCTTCTTTTCTCCTATAGCCTATGGAAGTTGCTAGTCTTTCATAGCCCATAAATGAGCATCAGTTCTGATTTCTGAGGGTTTCCAAGCGGCAAACTGCCAAACCTTTCATTGATCCCCAGGAATGAGGAAGGAGCACGAGCAGTTACCCCGAGACAAGAGCAGAGAGAGGGCTGTGCTGGGAAAGTGAGTGGTACCTTGGGTCATTAGTGCTCATTTCCATTCAGAGCCTTGCCAAGTGGTGTGCTAGAGCTGCTCTCCTTGGGTAGCACACAGAATGGAAAGCAGATGTAAAGTCCTCTGCTCTTATGTCCCTGACTGCTCTACAGTACCCATAGAAATTTTGGGAGAATTGAGATGATGATGGAAAGCACCAATAGAGTCCAAATTAAAATCGTGTTAAAAATAATACAAATGATCTTTCTATATCTAATTGAAGACAGGGGCTCTCTGACCAAACAAGCTGAAACAACTGTTGCTACAGACTGGAAAAAAAAATTGACTCCAGAGCAATTCTATGTTACAAGAGAAAAAGGAACTGAACCGGTAAGCAAAAGCACTAGTGCTGTCCAAGGTTAAGCCACCTCCTTTGCCTGCTGGGCAGAGAAAAACATGCTTTGAGGAGCTGTCACCACTCACTTGCTTTGCAGGTTTTCTTCTGCCTTCCTGTGGATGAAAGTTAACATACTGAACTGGGTGTATTTTGTTCTGACCCAGACTGGTTTGCACATGAAAAAAATATTCTGCGTTCTTTTCTTTTTTTTTTTTTTCTGGGATTCTTTGCTGCTAGCTCAGCTGTTTGTGTGGCAGTAGCAGAGGCCTCTCCAGAGGTGAGGGAGATCATATTTTTGTCCTGTAGTCTCCTTTTTTTTGACCATATGTAGATCACCCATGGAAATCGTATACACAGCACTCTATTAAGGAGCTGGGTTATCCTTCATGTGCCAAATCACTCACCCACCATGTCCCCGTGCTTTGCTTCCTTCTGTGATGAGAACCACGTGCTATTGTGGGTGGAGCAACTGTGTCCCTAGTCCAGAGCCAGGGCTTCTGCGTGCATGGAATGTCTACCATGGGGTTAAATTGTCTGTACCATGCCCAAATCCTTATCTGTAAATAAGGATCCTAATTCCAGACCATGCAGGGAAGAGGAGAGTCCCTTTGCAGAGCCACTGTGAAGCTGTGGCACTCTATAGCAGAGCCCTGATCTTTGGGATCCTGCACATTTCACAAGTTCCTCGGAGGTCACGACTCTGGCCCTGGTACCTGGATGATTTATGTATCTGACTGGTCTCAAAGTTTCTAGGAGCAGGGGGTAGTCTTCACTATTAATCCAAAGGCATCCTCCCCTTCATTTCTTTAGGTTGCTAATGTTTGTTCTTCAAAGCCCCCCTGTGAAGCCTTCTTTTTATGTTTTTTTCTCCTGTTTTGAATCTGATTCCTACATGCCTGTTCCAGATGGTAAGCTTTTAAAGACCTGCATTATTAACTTCTCTTTTTTTTCTTTTTTCTTCCTTTTTTTAAAAGCCATTTAGTGGGATCTATCTGAATAACACAGAATTGGGAATCTACTACTGCGTATGCTGCAATGCCCCACTGTTCAGGTAACATCTTTTAGATTTCACAGCATCCTTAAAATTTCCTTACTGTGGCAGCAGAGGCAGTGTCTTTTCATGAGAGGAATAGAAAGTGCAAGTTTGAAGAACAATCCTTTGATGCCAGAGTGCTATGTATAAGATTTCCAGGACGCCTATGGTGATACAGGTACACAGTATGCCCTTTTCTTGAGCATATGAGGGTCTCCAGTGGCCAGCAGACAGTAGTTGCTGCATCACGGTCGGCCTTTTTCTCCCACCACACACACTGTCCTTTTTTTGGTTGATAATAATTCTCTGTTTAAGAGATCACTAAGCTACAAGCTGCCACAAAATAAATGTGTTTATGTGTGAGCACCACTGTACATTTGCTCTGTTCCCGTGCTCTTCTCTAGTCATCTTCTGCCACCCATGCTACTGAGCTAGAGAGACCTTTGGTCCGCCCTAGTCTGGCTGTTGTTACGTTCTTACTGCCTGCTCCCTCGTACTGGAGTTGAGACCCCCCCTCTCCACTCCCACCCCCTTCTTGTTCCCTAAATTAAATTCCACTGTTTTTGCCTTTTTGGTTATATCTACTTTTTAAAACCTGACCGCGAATGACGGTGCTATTAACCTCTGTGCTCTTTACAATACTATATATTTTGCAATTTCATTAAAGACTAAGTAGAAGGAAATAGAGTGCCTTGGAGAAGGATGTGCAGAGGGTGTTCTGTTCTCTGTAACTGAACCAGAAAAGACAGTTCCTCGTATTTTTTATCTAGAAAATAGCCTTTATATATTACCAACTGAGAGTTCAATGGAATACGGACGGCTAATATGCCCATTTTTATGAAGACTTTAAAGGATGCATCACAGATCAGAACTCCAAATGGGAAGCTGAGGAACAAGAGATCTGGATAGTAAGAGAGAGTGGGAAATGTAACAGCTGTATTTAAAATATTCCTAAACTAAGCAATTAAATGATAAAATTGGAGGCTGATAATTGTGAAGTTAGATTTCCTTTGGCCAAGTACAGAAAACTATTGTTATACAAACGAACATTTGCTTACACGTATCTTTTTTCTGTAAAGATTTGCTAATAAATACTTTTAAATAAATTTATTTCAGAAGGTAGTGGAGCATTGCAGCATATTCTGACAACAAAATCTAAAAATACCTCTGGAAAAATCAGATAAATGAGAGGAATTTTAAACTACTAAGCTTTGGAAGAGTTTCTTCAATTCCTTCAAATGTTCCTTCCATTTAAGAATTCTTTATATTAGACAATAGATATTGACAGGCCAACATGAAGAGAGATGAGCACTGGAGGGAAATGCTTCTGCTAAACTAATAACAAAACAACAATATAACCAAACAGTCGCTTTACCTTTTGCAGTATCCAGCTCTCAAGAATATAAGTATTTTTATGTAAAGCATAAAATAGTGGTGAGCCTTACAGACTGATACAGGCAAATTAAAAAAAAAAAAACAACTTACAGAAAAAAAAAAGTTTTAAAAAAATTGAAAATTATTAAATGTGCAAAATGGTCTGACAATATATTTTCCCTGGATGCGTTATGTTGTGGAGGACACTACCAGCGAGTTAAAAAGTGGTATTTAGTAAGAGATTAATTCATCATGTTTATTTGTAAATGCATTAAAAATGGTCTTTTTCAAATGCATTAGATCATTAGCTACAGGTAAACACGAAGCATTTCCTCCTTTCTTTCAAAGAATACAAGTGTCTATAAATTTATACCAGCATTTATTAGCTTCTGCTACCAAATATTCATTTTAAAGAGTTGGAAATACATGGAGCAAACCTCTAATCTTTATAGATAGCAAATTGTGGTGCTTTAATGAAATCTCAAACCTTCAGCGAACCATAAACCTACAGCTGAGATTCATACAGCAAAAAGCACTTTTTAAAATTATCTGGATTCCATCCAGGACGACTGAAATAGGGATCAAAGTAAATGACATGTGCTGGAGGAATGGTGTGTTGAAGGCTAATCTAATGCATGTGTTTAGGGAAAGTCCATTTATCCATAAATTAAGTGGTGAAATACTTCAAAGGACATATATGATCTTGAACAGCAATATTTTGGGGTACTAAAATGTTTCTATTAGGGAATCTAAGTGATATTGCTGTTAGTAAAACCACACAGAGACCATTTCTGTTGAGAGCTAGTTTAACAGCTCAAAAGATTGATCTTTTAGCAGTGGAAAACATCTACAATAAACCTAAGTATTGTGAGTGGCGTATAAGGGACGGAGCCAGTCAGGGCCCGATGCAAAACCCACAAAGCACATAAAGACCTTCCCTGACCCTGCAGGGTTTCAGAGAGGCTCCTGATATCTATGTATGAATACGCAGAAGGATTCCTTTGTCAAAAAAAAAATGAAGAATTTTGATTGAAACCTTCTGAAAATGAAACAGCACAGGTATATGTCAGGAAAACTCAGACACTATATAAGGCCATTTGTGTTCTCCTAGATTATTCTTTGGCAGCCTGTGGCTGGCAGGCACAGTGTTGCGTGGTTTTGTAGGAGGGAAGGCAGGCAGCCCTCTTTGGCCATAAAGAAATAGGCCTGGAGCCTTAAGAGGCTTCTCGTACAAATGCAGAGTCCGCACGCTGCATTTGCCTCAGTGCAGTCTGCTTCTGTGCTCTGTCTTATTTCTCTCTATTTTGAGGGAGGGAGGAGAGCATTTCTCATGGGTCTTTGTTGATTGAGGTAAAGAACTGAGCAACAGCCTGCACAAAAGCTAGCCTTTGGTCATTCTGTGTTTGCAAATCCTTTTATTTCCATAGTTGCGTTGCTCAGGTGGCCCTGTGCAATTCATTATAAAACGCGTGCTGAAGTATGTACCGTTCTCTGGGTTGGATTTTGTATGCTTTTCACTCAGCTTGTTTGTCTTGTCTTTCTAAAAGGCACTGCATGTAAGATTTCCAGATTTTTCTTGACCATATTAATATCATGACAAAATACATGTGATGTATACTAGATATTTTACTTTAAATTCTATACTGACTAATGGACTAATCCCCTTGATCACAGAAAAGCTGCTGTTGGTGTCTCCATCTACCACTAGATGCCAGTAAGAGCACTGGGTTTGTGAAACTGGGATAAAAATTTGGAAATCGGGAGGAAAAGGTTGTGGTGGGTCTCCAGACCCCTTACCCTAGTAGTGAGGGATTACTCACTCTAACTCACACTGGGTCACTCTTCGCTAGGAGAAAGTGCTTATTGCTCTCAAAGCTTACACAACTTTAAATAGGAGGGATTCTCTCATTTCTGTATGCTAAATCCCAAAAATATTTTCTGGTCATATTTTCCAATATCCTCTGGGGTTTAATATGCACCTAAACAGGGTTGGTAATTCTGGATGTTAACAGGAGGCACGCACAAGCTGACAGTCTGCAGTACTGTTTCTGGTGGCTGTATCTCTTGAGAAAAGTGTGTTTTTGTGCTATGAGGATTTGTAGTTGGTTGATTGATGGTTTGAACAAGGCTCTATTTAATTTTCCAAATCGGTTTGATGGCTGACTGCAAGCTGAAGCCATCATCAGGTGTGAGCCTAGTGTGGTGGGCCAACCCACCCATTTTCCATACTTTGTTTCTTCTTGTAAACTCTCTTCTCTGAGGTTGTGGTATATTGGGCCGGGCTTCAAACTGCAACTTTGCGGGTGTTACTTGGCTACACAGTGTGCTCAGTTGTTGAAAAAAACAGTTTTTTCAAGCTTTATAAAATACTAACCTGTCAGTGAAACAGAAAAGGTGAGGAAAAAGACTCCTGTTGGTGGGATTATCAAGAATTCCCTTTGGAAAAGAGCTTCCAGTGCAGTTTGATGCCAGTGAGAAAACTTCTACTGTGCCAATTATCATTAATAGTAGTACAATACAGAGACAAGCAAAAAAAGTGATGTTATTAAAACCAGATGTTTTGGTAACATCTCTGTTATTAATTAACAAGAAGATGTGGTTTCCACTATAGCTCAGAAAAGAAGTACAATTCTGGGACTGGATGGCCATCATTTTCTGAGGCTTATGGTACTTGTGGCAAAGATGAAAGTAACACCAATATCATGAGACGAGCAGATAACTCATTGGGATCATCTAGAACCGAAGTCATCTGCAAACAGGTATGTTTATTTTGGAGATGATGTCCAAAGATACACAAATTTTAACAAATAAGGGGATTTTGTGCCCGTGAGTGAATCTGCCTAAATACAGCAGTAAGAGTTATAGTATCACTTGAACCCTTCCGTCTCACTTCTTGGTATGAAACACGTAAATAAAGTCCAAAGTATCAAATACAGGCAGTCGATCTGGGGGGAAGAAAGTGATGTGACTGGGGAGAGTAGTTATGTAAGTATAGCCAAGGGCTGGAGTTTAGATGGAAGATTTATTCAGAGGACCTCAGCTGAACTGCAGGATGTGACAACAGACAGTAGAAGGAGCTCTGAGATTTAATCCATGCATTTGCCCCATCACAGGGGCAGTTCTTTCTAATGCAGTCCTGCTGAGTGCTGAAACTGTTCTTGAAATCTGCAGTGATGAAGACTAGGTAACACTAGGTAGTACTAGGCAATGAGGTGCAACCTTCATGTCTTCCCACTGCTAGTTAGACCCTGGAGAAAAAAATATTTGATTTGCCCTGTACAGTGGTGCTGGTGCCCTGCATCTTCACAACTGTCCGCTATGCGTTGTCTTCTTTCCCAGAAGCTACTCTTCTAATTTGGGTAGCTATTTTGACTCCCCTCAATCATCTCTTTTCTAGACTGAAAAGGGCCAGTTCCTTCAACTGTTCCTTTTTATACAGTTTTTTAGAGCGCTCATCATCTTGTGGCTCTATTTTGCACTCCTTCCAGTTGATCCTTTCCCTTCTTGAAGTACTGTGCAAAGTCGGACATGGTGCTGCAGCTGGGCCTAGCCTGCATCACAGATTAGAGGCTGTTTGGGTGCATTGTAGACGGTGTTCCTGTCTCTACATCTTTACCTTTCCACAGCCTGTGACCCATAGTTGTTTTGGGACCCGCCATAATACTCAGGTCCTTTCTAAAGCATCGACACTGCCATTTCTTCCCAACCCTAAATCTGCTGTTTATTACTGTCGTTAAGGTATAAAAGGATACAGTTGAGTTTAATGAATTGCATCTTGGGCTTCTGAGGTTTTTTTGTGTGTCTGTTTTTCCAAACTGTTAAAATTGCTAATACCGTCCTCCGGTGTGCTTGCAGTTCCTTCTAGAAGGATTAGATATTATTGACAAACGTAAGAAGCATTTGCTGCAGTCCGTCATCATGGTAGAGTTCATGTTTGCAGTAATATCCGGCAATCACCTTTCAAGAATCCCAGCTAAAGACAACCTTCAAGTTTTATAATGACATATTGATAGCTATTCTGAGTCTAATCTCTTCCCATCAGTAATTCTGGGAGAGAAGTCCTTGGGTGACCTGTGAGGACCATCTCAATTAACTTGAAATTGAGCTGTCTAGATCCTCCGATTGATTTTCCTATGCTTTCTGGTATTAGTACCTTTTGACTTCCTTTTCTGCATTCTGCTTGTTTGGGGAGAGATACTTGCCCACTGGCCAGAGGAGACTACTCCAGGGTGTATTTCTAATCTCTCTCCAAGAATCCCCCACCCACACAACTCAACAGTTAATTTATCACATAAGTTTCTTAATTCAGGATAGCACAAGTAGGTACCAGCATAATGTTGGTCCATAACTGCAAGGGTAGTAACGGTACCTAATTTCTGTTGCAGTGTGATGCCCATCTAGGCCACGTGTTTGATGATGGTCCCACGCCTTCTGGGCAAAGGTTCTGTATCAACAGTGTTTCGTTAAACTTCAAACCAGGCTCTGCTCAGTGAGAAGTGGATCTCTGACTTACAGAACATCCTTTCACTGCTCATACAACAGGCTTGTGAAAAGCTCTCACACTTTTAATATAGAACTCAAATTTTAGGACTTACGGCATTGCAGCTTTGCTTTCCAGCTACAATCAGTGTTGATAAAATACCTGTTTTTTGTGATAACTCTTTGACAGTCTGCCTTTTCATGGTTAGTGTGGTGTAAGTGTTGATCTGTTTATTGTATTTCTTTAATTAAAAAAAAATATTCTCTGCAATAGTTCACATTCATAACTATCATCATTAACTGTTTTGAGGCTTCTAAAATGAAGTGCTCTCCTGAACCTGACTTTGCCTATGCTGAACAGGAGTCGTAGCACCCAGGTATACAGATGTACGTGGTTATCATACCAGAGCTTTTACTTCTGTAAAATCATCGTATCCTTCTAAAGGGAAGCAAAAATAATGTAAATTTCCAAATAAGTTTTGAGGGATTTCTTTTTTTTTCCCTGATGTGAGATACCTTTAGCCAAGCCAAGTGACTTTTGTATGAACCCATGAAAACAAAGTCCTGAAGGAGGGCCTAATTAAAGCTATTCCAAGCAATGGAACCAGTGGAGACACAGAGCCTTTTTTCTTTTAAACCAATGAACTTGATTCTATGTTCAATAGCAGAGCTGAAGTAGGGTATTCTCTAGGAAACCTCTTCTAAATATGACAATAATATAACAATCTGTGTAATATCTCCAGACTTCAGGTATTGCTTGTCTATTTCAGAACCTGAAAATAAAAATTAATGTGAAATTTACTGTATTTGGAGTAAAAAATCAGCATCAAAAACATGTTCAGTAAAGTGATGCTTTTGTTGAATACATACATTGTCTGTTCTTCCTTGTACAAGTTTGTAAATACTTATGTATTCTCCCAAGCATTGTCAGCATGGTTTGATGTAACGGGAAAATAAATTGTATGTTTGTTAAATTGAGCTTTCCTGCTTTCAGATTTTTTTTTTCAGGGAAAATAATCTCTGAGTCAGAACATCAGCTTCACTAAACTGGCTGGGTTTAAATGCTTCCCTGCTGAGGGTTACTAGGCAACATCTCATTTGGCTTTACCTATAACAGGCTCTTTCCATTTTCCCTACATTGGTTGCCTCAGTAATAAAAAGGGTGTGTTCATTTACTAGTGTAGTCCTAGAACAATTTCATGTCTTCAGAAAATGGACCTCTATGGCACTGAATTTACTTTTGCTCCTTCTGTCTTGGAGCTCTGCCATTTTTCATTTTCCTGTACTCTCTACAGGAGAGGTCTACAATTTCATAACTTTTAAAAACATCATGCAAAGACCATGATCACTACAACCAACCTCAATCAGAATGGCATAAAGGCCACCAGAAGTGTGAAGCAGCATGAATGAAGCAGATGCTGCTGCTGGGTTGATGTAGTGTCATAGATGGTGATGGTCACACTGTGATCAGAGGTGTCTGTTAATGGCAGCAGCAGGCTGCTTGCTATGTCTGTGCTGCATCATGCTCTGCCATGCAGAGATGCCTCTGCACCATCTACTGCTATCACCTGCCTGCTCAGGGCTCTGCTCCCAAGAGTCTTCACAGGTTGTACAGGAATCACCATCCTCACATGCTCTGAATTCATATACCGTCTATCCTGATACACATTCATTCACTGGTTAGGTTTTTTTCTTAAAATCTATCGCACAGCTGGAAAGGAGGCTTGGCCCTGAACAGGCATTCTTCAGTCAAGAAGCCCTCTCCCTTCTCCTCACCTTTCCCGTAAGGAGAAGGTTGTCTCAGAAAGGAGCCTGACTAGAAGATGTCCCCAGCTGGACTGCTGTGTTCAGCTGGTGGAGAAGCCAGCACCTGTACAGTGACTTTTGGCTGGGATCCAAACTGAAATGCTCCTTGTTTCTGCAGATGCCAGAAAGTAGGGAGAGAACTGGCAAAACACCTTTTTCTTGCCTGTCCCCACGTACCAGGTCTCGCTGACACCTTCTACAGATGAGAACTGAACACCGTATAAACAAAACAGGTCATGGAGCCAACAAAACAAGTATCCACACACAGACTTGTGTGCAAACCACACTCAGTTTAGTACCTTGGATGTATATGGTTGGTGGAGACCATCTCTTCATGAACTGGCAAGTTAGTAACTGCTACTGACAGAGGAAGCTTGCCTGAGCATTTATTTTACACCTATAAGCATTATTATTTGTAACTGGACATTTGGGCTAAGCAGCAGCTGGTGCCTCCTCAGTCATACTGCAGGATGACCTGAGGAAAGAGTCGTGTAAGGCCCCAGTTTAGCTCATGCTGTGTTAATTACAGATATGTAATCGTATGAACAGACTCCTATCTTCAAGGACAGCACCTGACCTGCACTACTCTGGTAGGTCGCCAAGCAAACAGCAGAGAGCACCACTCTGCTGCCCCCCAGAGAAAGGAGGCGCTCAGCAAAGCCACCTTATTCTGCTTATCGAAAAGAAAATGGGGAAAAGAGGCGTCTTTCACCGCACATGTAAAATCAGAACAATGGCACCTCACCTTTCAGTGTGGCTGTGTATCCCGCTCTTTGGAATAGATGCACTGAGAGGTATTTGAATCTCCTGACCCTTGCACTTCACTGTAAATCTGAAAGTGTTTAGATGTCTGTATGTACCCATGTTTATAGATCAGTAGGGGAACCGGCGAAATAATTTTGCTTTGCAAGCATGGCCAGTAATCAATCTGGAATAAACTCCAAAATCTACAGAAGCCGTCTTGCCACTCCCAGCCCTCCCCAGGGCAGGCAATTTACAGTTCTTCTATTAAAGCACAGCCATATAAATGGATGATGCAGGATTGAGCAGAGGAAGAGGGAACAGAGTAGGTAAGGCAGAATGAATGGAGAAAATCATAGAATCATAGAATGGCTTGAGTTGGAAGGGACCTTAAAGATCATCTAGTTCCAGCGCACCTGCCATGGGCAGGGACACCTCTCACGAGACCAGGTTGCTCAGAGCCTCATCCAGCCTGGTCTTAAATACTTAAATACTCAGAATCACAGAATCATTTTGTTTGGAAGAGACCTTCAAGATCATCGAGTCCAATCGTTGACCCAGTACTGACAAGTCACCACTAAACAACCCCTCAGCGCCACATCTATACATTTTTTAAACACTTCCAGGGATGGTGACAACCACTCCCCTGGGCAGCCTGTTCCAGTACTTTACAAACCTTTCTGTGAAGAATTTTTTCCTATTATCCAAACTATACCTCCCCTGGCACCACTTGAGGCCATTTCCTCTTATCCTATTACTTGTCACTTGGAAAAAAAGACCAATCCCACCTTGTTACAACCTCCTGTCAGGTAGTTGTAGAGAGCAAGAAGGTCTCCCCAGAGCCTCCTTTTCTCCAGGCTTAACAATCCCAGTTCCCTCAGCCGCTCCTCTGAGGGGCTGTCTATTATAGATGTAATTTTACGTCTGTAAACAGAGCTGTTGACATTTATGGTCTCATCCCCATGTGGTGTAAACTGCTGGACATTCAGGACCTCTGACCGTAAGCTCTTCTCTGTTTGTGGTACCGACCACACCAGCACAGGTACCAGCTAAAGGCCTGAAGTGTTATGAAGACACTATTAAAGACTATCATAAGCTATGAGAATTTCCTCGTGTGTCTGCACTGACTTTGTGCCACCGTAGCGAATAAAGAGCTGTTGCTTCTCTGAGCTGAATATACTCTGCCAGGCAACTGCAGATTTATGTTCCATCCTTCACATCTGAGGTTTTCAACATTATTATTTCATTAATTAGTTTCAACGATGATACTTTTTATCCCATTGTGTTTTTAAATAACCTTTTTATAAATCTAATTGAGGTTTCTACAGAATTCTTAAGAGGTTTTAACATCTTAAATAAGTTATTTAAAGACTTTCTTAGTCTTTGCAGCATCTCTACAAGGCCAGTAATTATTCTTAATTTTACTGAGGGAAGACTCGATCAGAAGAATTTAATTGACTTGCTCAAGACTACAAATTAAATTTGCAGCCAAGCCAGTATTAGACTTTGTATGACTTCTAACAGGGTCCAGATCTTCAGACCCTGCTTTTTCTAAAAGTTGTTTTGGTATTTGAGGTTTTTTGGGAGTGTGAATTATCAACAGAGAGGAGTTAAAATTAAGACGTGTTTTTCCAGCTATGGTATTAAAACCAAAGCTACGCTAACTAGGGCAACTTCGGCACATAAAGAGCAATACTTCACCTCTTTCTCAGAGCAAAGGCGGGACGCACTTGTTTGGGAATTAGGCTGCTGCATTCTCTGGCTGTGCTGGGAACCACCATGCAGTCTAAAATGAACGGATGTTCCAAGACAGCTTTAGGTAGAAATAATGCAAACCAGCTTGCTAACAATAACTTCTTTGCTTGGGAGGCAAAGAAGCATGGCTTTTTTTCGTGAGCATAGAGAGAAGACAGGAAAGAGAGAAGGACACTCTTACATTACTAGCAGCTTCACACTCCTTTCACCAGAAATCGTAATGCCCATTATTTTAGCCATGTATCCACAGAACTGTAGTAATGCTATTTTCTGTTGCACCATGCTGCAAATCATTTGGATTCTCTTTTAAGCTTGTTGACAAGCTAGTCTGATTCTGGTCAGAACAAGTGAAGAGATTTTTCTCAGAGCAAAAACAGGACTTTACCACCCCAAAACATCTCCAGTATGAGGTGGCTCAGGAGGCAGTCTTCATGAGCGAGAACTGAAAAACAGAGTTTTGCTTTTTTTTCTGGTTTTGAGCAAGATGGTGAGGACTTAGCTAGTATTCTTAAGCATGTTGGTATTTTCTGGTCTTCGACCTTGGCTATGCTGTGTAGAAGAAATGAGTCCTGACACCATGCAATTGAACTGTCTCCTCTTCCGTTCACTTTATGACTTTTGCACTGAGCAGCAAAGCGTTTTAAACCACGCTCCTGTGCCTGTCCCACCACCGGCCGTACCCAGAGCGATGAGCTGCAGTAACAGTACCCTCACAGCATGTGGGGTAATGCCCAGCACCCCATCGACCGCATGGCTTTCACAGCTCTTTACGCATAAATGATGCCCAGCCCCAGCCCTTTGAGGTACTGGTGAGCCACGCTTGTCACAGAATAGGAAGCTGAGGGACAGCTGTGCGAAGTGACTCGCCCACAGTCCCCTGGGGCAGGGCAGGGAAATCTGATTACAGAAAGGGTTCTCAAAAGCTCTCCAAGCGTGAGCTGCTGCCAAAATTCACAAAGGCAAAGTAGTTTAAAAGCAAAGCTCTTTATTGAAGAAGTGCCCAGATTTTTTCAAGACTAAAAGAATTTGTCTCAAGGCAGGTGTGTCCATGGGGACTGGTTTTAGCAGCACTGAGGAATGTGTGTGGAAGGGATTGGCAGCTTGCCATGGGGCAGAAGAAAGAGAAATTCATGCCTATTATTGCGGTCCCTTTTACTGTCTTTCCTTTTGTTGTTGGTTGGGTTTTTTTCCCCTTTGCTCTGTGGTATCCTTCCTCTCTCCTCCTTAGAAATCCCTTTGTAATCCCCCGGGCTCTGGCTTTCTTGACTGCACTCACCGTCACCTTGTGCCTGAACCCTCCTAGTTCCATACACTGAATCCGCTTCCCTTGGTGCCAGAGAGATGATGAGACACACAGTCCTGTGCCCACATCTGAGTCAGCAGCTACCTGCACATGCTGAAGGTGACTGAGAGGATCTGGCCTGCAGGCTCTGGAGAGGCTGGTAAAGCAGGCATCAGCTGTGCTCATCCAGCTCGCCTCCTTTGTGTACACAGTTTGACAGCGTTTACAAAGTGACTTCCAGAAAAACTTGGGAGGGACAGAGAAGCTGCCACAGAAATCAGGAAAAAGAAAATTTAAAAAATCATCAGGGGTACTCGAGTAGCCTGCTTAGCTCCGAAAACAAAGACTGTGTGGCCCTGTCACATTACTGATGTATGGGATGTTTAAATGTGGACCACAACCAGGTCATCTTTGCTCAGGTGTCATTTTTGGAAGAGCAGAAGATGGATTCAAATATTTTATGACAGGAGGAAGAAACAGGAAAGGAGAGCAAAGTATCTTCCACAACTGTTAGGAAAGAGGCAAAGGCAACAGAGAGGAATCAAAGAGAGACAATGAGAATTCATGTTCTCCTTTCCAAACGGAGTCAGCACTGAAGGATAAGTGGAGAGCTGGGGGGCTGAAAAGATGTAGAGGATGGCAGCTAAAGAGCTGACTGTGAGCTCTCTGGAACGAGAAAGCTGAGAGCAATCCTCCCTGGTGTGAAAGTCTCTTGCGGACAGTTCTGACAGAGCCATGGGATGCCTATGCATTTTCTGGGATTACCGAAGGAGGAAGCCTTGTGAAGGGCTAGGATTTGAGCAGAGCTAGAAGCAGGTGTTAATGTTTGGGAAGACCAGGAGATTGACCGCACTGTTAATCAGAATACCAGGTGCAAATTGAACCCTTACACATTTACTGCCCCAGGAATGACCCTATTCCCAATCCAGAAAATGTTCCCTCCCTATTTCAGGCTTTACATTACCTCTTAGTCCTGGGCCTCTCCTGAATGCACTTGGGTATTCACTCTCGGGTCCATTATGAACAAAGGTCATTAAACGTTGTCATGTACAATATGGCTAGCTGGAGTTTCCTTAGGCCCCCAGAGAAGGAAAAAAATGGCCTCCATGACACTTCTCCTTGGCAATAGCCCAAATAGCCTCTGCCTCTGGGCTTGGTCTGTAAGAAGGGCATTTTCCAAAACCGGATCACATGTAACTTTCTATGACCTTGTAGCCTTCGCTTTACTTTTATGAATGAATCTCTATTAAAAGCAGGGGGTAAATGTTTTTTCTTTGTCCCTCTTTCAGTTTACAAATTTGTCTTCTCCTATAGCCAGCTGTTAAAAGATTGGTTCTGCCCCTGCTTTCACCTTTCCTGTTTTATCAGCTGAGACGTCAAACTGAGGGCCTGACCACTTGGTGTTAAAGATCCATGGCTCTTTTTGTAAGACAGTGGCCTGGCCAACTCTAGACTCTAAATGCTGCCTTGTCTTACAGTTTGAGTTAGCCTCTCACACCCTAAATTGCAAGGCGTTGTTGCCTTGAGCAATGAACAGCTTCTCTGACCTAATTCAGGGGTGACAGCAGTTAAGCAATAGGTGAAAGAAACTGCGTATTTCTGACATACGAACACTGCTGAGAGGCTTACATTTTTCAGCTCTTGCAAACTGTTTGACATCCACAGATAAAAAGGGCTGCAGAAATGCTTATGATGGCTTATTATTTTGGTCCTGTTGCTGTTCTTATTTCTATTATACCTGTGCCAATTTATCTTCTTTTCTGCAAGTTTTCACCTTCTTGCTCTACGCCTGCTTCAAGAATGGGCAGAAATTGCCAATAAAAACCCATGGCCTAAAATGGAGATAGCAGATGAACTGCTGCAAAGAGACATGGTAAAACTCCTCCACTCTGCCCATGTCATGGTATTGAGCTAAGCCCTTTAAGCATCTCTTTGCAGATAACTACAGCCGATCACAGAATCACATAATGTCAGGGGCTGGAAGGGACCTCGGAAGATTATTGAGTTCAACCCTCCTGCCAGAGCAGGAACCTAGAGCAGATCACGCAGGAACGCGTCCAGGCAGGTTCTGAATGTCTCCAGAGAAGGAGACTCCACAACCTCTCTGGGCAGCCTGTTCCAGTGCTCTGTCATCCTCACTGTGAAAAAGTGTTTCCTTGTGTTTAAACAGAACCTCCTATGCTCGAGTTTGCACCTTCAGAGGTGTTCAGCTGTGCTCATGATGACTTCCCAGGCTGCAGCAACCACAGCAGTGGCTGCAGGGACCTATCTGCTATCAGAATCATTCTTATGGATGGAGGACAAATGAGACTATTTGTTGGGACCACAGTGAGGGGGCAGCTTGTGGGAAGGTGTGATGCACACAGGACCCTGAGGTTGGGCTACTCCGCAGCAGGAAGACCTCATGGAGTGAGGTGTGGTCTGGGGAGTAGGTGGAAATATGAGATGGAGAGTGTAGCATGAAGGAGGTGACATTCCATCAGAGAAAATTAACAGGGTACAGTTCTGGTATTCCGCTCAGTGGAGCTATGGCATATGGTTGGGTGGTTTTGGAGAGGGATGGACAGTACTACTCTGCCTGATCTCAAAACACATTTATTTTTTTAAATCTACTTTAATATTCCAGAATATTTTGACAATTTTCTGTCAGAACACAGAGCAGCTCAAATGGCTGCTCTGCAGTGACCTCTAGGGTATATTTGCTTTCAAACCTGCTGCAACTAGAAAACTCCGCTTCTTCTAAATGTATTATACAGACCTACCTTCTCTTCCAAGACTGGCTTGTGCCATTGCCAGTCTCAAAGTCTTTGTCCACATAATACCTTAGGTAGGGCATGTATGGAGAAGAGAGGTTTTTTATCTCCAGCTTGCTGGTGCATCAAAGGAAGTTGCAGATGCTATGCATGGATCTGATCCAATACCCTTTGAAGTCAATTAAAACCCTTCCCTTGACCTTTCATTCAGTTTGCTTCTAGTAGCTCCTTATGCAAATTGTAGTAGCTCTGTTGTGTGTCTCTCCAACAAAATCAACATGTTTCTCCCAAGCATATCCTTTTGTGCAACCTGAAAGCAAACCCTTCAAAATTCTTGGCATTCTCTTTTTTTTTTTTTTTCTGATGAAGTGTGACTTGAAAGCAGATTAGAGCCAACCAAAGTAGGGGAAGAAGCAAGCCCTGACCCTACAAACCTGTGGAAGTACCAATAACTGACAGCTATTACCACTCTGACTGAAGCGGAACTGCTCACCTGGGTAACAGCCAGAAGGAATAGGCCTCAGATAGGGATCTGCTGAAAATCAGACACAAAGCAAATGAATGCAGGCCACTTGACAGCAGAAGGTTGTCAGGAAGCCAAACTAGAAAGAGCTGGGCAACCTTAAAATTAAAAAGACGGCATTTACTAAAATAAATAAATAAATAAAATCATGGATGGAAGTATGGACGACGAAAATCCCAGAAAGCTCAGGGCAAACCTGTTCAAAAATGAGACCAAAGTTCACCGTAGAGGTTAAACTGAAAAACGGGCAGCCCTACTTGTGAATTCTGGGATGCAATCCTAATGCTTTGTGCCTTTTCAGATAGCCCTTATGCATTCATGTGCCAACAGCCCCCCTCTTTAACAACTAAAAATCCAGGATAGGGATTAAAGTGATAGCAGGTGGCAATGTAATTGCTATCAATTTTACATCTGAACCTCTCATTTGTCATATAAACTCAACAACAGCTGGCTCTCAACCTTGGTTATACTCACAGTTATTGAGCCAGGTTCAAAGAAGGTATGGATGTTGTGTCCTCATCTGCATGCTGCCAAGGAGCAAGGCGAGGACAGGGGCGTACGGGTGCAGCGCTCTGCACCGAGATGAAGGGGGCACCAGCTAAGTCCCTTTTTCCTCCTCTTCACAGGAGTCATTCATGGCGGGACTCGGTGTTCAGTATCTGGTACCAGCTTCGGTCTTCACACTCAATCAGTGGGCGATGAAGAACATCCACAGCCAGAAACCAGCGAGCAACTGAGGCAGCAGCGCAGCAGCTGGGAAGCACTGTCATTAGCAAGAATTAGCAACAACGCAAACTTAAATCATTTTCAGGGCCATTTTAGGCCTATCACAATACTTCAGGCACTGCTGTGCCTTGGCCAGCCTGTTTTTCTGATGGGAGTTTAACCCGTTTTGGTGCGCTGCAAAGCAGGTCGCACCACCTGATAGCANCTCTTCCCGTGAGAGAGACTGGCAGGAGTTGGAGAGCTGACCTGGGAAAAGGTGAGATAAAGTGTTGCGTTGCGAGTTTTGGGAATGTCTCTGTTCGCGTTCAACAGAAGCTTGGTCGATTTTGGCAGGCAGGCATTCCTTATGAGTGGGTTTTTCAAAACCCGCCTGGATGCGTCCCTGTGTGGCCTGATCTAGGTGATGCTGCTCTGGCAGGGGGCGTTGGACTAGGTGATCTTTCGAGAT
>VWZK01016884.1:213626-273945 GCA_013396935.1 Baryphthengus martii | reverse complement strand
GCGCGTCCTCGACGTTATGTTTTTACTTCCTCCTCTTCCCCTTCTCCCTTCGGGCTTTGCCAGGCGTTCCTACGAGAGGCCGCGGAGGCCGAACGGCGGCCTGAGAGGACGGGTCGCTGCGCGGCGAGACGAGGAGTGCCAGAACTCAGAGCCACGAGGGGAGGGCGCGGGTCCGGGCCAGGCCCGGCTGGGCCGGGGCGCGGAGCTCCGGTCACTAGCACACGCGCGGTCGCCGACGTAAACTCTGCAAAACGCTTCGAGGTGGGTTTTACCCAGCTTTCAGCAAAAGTTTTCCAAACGGATTCTGGTTAAACAAACACTTCACTCTTCTCCCGCTCTCCCTTGCTCTGTGATGATTGATATTTTTTATTCAGCCAACTTTTATTTACCTTGCAAAAATGTTGGGGACAAATGTGATAAATTACAGATATGCAAATTTCTTTGAATGGCGTTGTAAGTGTGTCTCGCTGGAGCTGAATAAGTCCTTGCAAGTCGGTCTGCGCGCACTCAGGACCCCAGGGAGCTGATCAAAGCACCCTTTCTCTTTCATCCCCAGTATTCTCCTCCAAACTATTTCGATACAATATGTTTCCATGATGCACTTAATGTGCTAGGGACACAGAACTCATTACAACCTAGCTAGTTCTGCCGACCCCTTTGTTCAGAGGCATAAAGTTAAAAAAAAAGGAGGGGCGGAGGGGGAGCGCTGCTAGTTGCCAGCTTTCTGAAATGTTAAAGCATGCGTCATTTTTCACCAGGTCTCGTCTTGATATCCTCAAAAGACAAACTATGAAACCGGCCTCAGCCCTTTCTGGCATTAATTACGCTGCTGTCCAGCCGATCTGTTTTTCCTATTATATGCATTTCTCAGCAGGGATTTTTTTTTTTCCAAGACTAATGCAGCTGCAAGTCGAAGTATGAATGCGTTTTATCGGTATAGAAAAAAATAAGTGGAAAGGCTGAAAAAGATGTCGACGTCTATGCTGTTGTTTTCCTTGTTTGCCCCCTATTTGAGGCAGTGGCTTTGGAAAAGAGTTTTGGGTCTCCCTGTTACGTTAATTGTTGGTTGGGGTTTTTTTGCCTCGAATTACCAGCTTCTTAGAGGAGAAAAACCTCAGCCGGAGGCTGTTGAAAGCAGGTTACGTGTTTATTGAATGCCGATGCGCCCAACAAATCTTTTCTTGTTGGGAAAACACTTCCAAGTATTTGGGAAATAGCTGGAAATCAGCAGCCCCGAGTTCAGGGCGATCCATTTCAAACCCACTGCGAGGTTGCTGCTGTTTGGGGAAATGACTCCAGCGGGATGACAGTAAGAAATAAACTCTATTTCAGCGGATCGCGCGTTTGTTTACGGGGTTGATTGGTTGACGGAAATGGCTGGCAGCCAGTTCTGGGAAAGATTCCAGACCTGACTCCGATTAACCCTCTCTGGTGAAACTCTGCTGGAAACCAACTCACCAGCAATTGCCATTAATCTACTTACTAATTAAGCCAATTCATTTCTAAAGGAGAAAAATTCCTTTCTTTGGCCAAACTGATGGGAGGAAATTTGAAAGAAGCGCCAAACTGTGTAACTGTAATTCAGCCAAGGACTGCTAAAACAAGGTGTTGATATATAGCTGGAGATTTAAAACAAGTTTCTAGGGCAACAATCCTTTGGAGACGGTGGTATATAGTGCATAGTAGATGAAGCTCGAATAATGGTGGACTGCAGTGTGCAATTGTACGGACATTGGTTGGAACCAGGACTGCTTTTCCCAATTAAGCCGCTCAAGGCTTTTATTCCTAATAATTTATCTGCCCCGTTTAAACGTTTCAGCCTTGGGTGACAGCTACAAAGAACATTTCTGACGGGACGCAGCGAACACAGTCGTGGAAAGTCAAACTTTTGCCCAGCTTGGCGACGACACCTCAGCTCCCCTCGCTGCGGGGTCCGGATCAGCCCAAGAGAACACATGGACACAAGGACACATGCTGCATTTGCAGCCCCACCGTGCCTGTGAGGACCTGTCCGAGGTCCTCGCAGCAGCGGTGAATCAAAGTGGGGCTGGCTCCGGAGGCTCTCAACGGAGCGGGAGCATATTTTATTGACGTTTCGTCTTTAGACGAGCAACGTTTCACTCCTGAACACACGGACTAGGCCAGGGAGGCGAGGGCAGCGTTCTGTTTTCAGAACAAGCCGCCACCGCTTGCGCTGCTGGCAGCAGGGCACCTGCCGGCTGAGGGGGAGAAGTGAAAGGGGCAGCTTCACCTTCCGTCCCGGTACCTACAGGAGGAGGAGCAACCCCGGGCCGCCAACCCCGGTCTGCCGGCCTCGCCGCCAGCATTCTTGCCCGCCTGAGCCCTCAGGGCCCGGCCCGAGCCCAGCCAAGGGCACCCGCGGTACCGGACAGACCCGGGGCACCTTCACCCCTCGCTTTTACTTCACACCTCTCGCTCTTCCCTCCTCAGCACCTTTCTCCGTCCACCACCTCTCCCAGAGCAGCCCCGTCGCTGCGTGGGGAGGTGGGGCGCTGCCTCCCGCCTTGTCCCGTTAGTGCCACCGGTGACCTGCGGAGTCGAGACTCCCAAAGCGGTGCCGAGAGGTGCGAGGCGAGCGGCAGGCACAGAGCGGAGAAGAGGCGGGGAGGGACCTCTCGGTGCCCAGCCGCGACCAGGCTTGGCGGATAAAGGGCGCAGTCACTCGGGGTAAACGGCGTGCGAGATACGACAAATTCAAGGGTGGAGAGTTCAAAATAAGTGTAACCGTTTCCTTGCGATTCGTTGTGGGATGTTTTTGTTTGTTTATTTTTGTTTTCTGTTTTGTTTTTATAAGGTGTACGGTAGCGAAGGAAAATTGAGAGAGTAACAAATTAAGCATTCAGTGAATCCGTCTCCGGACAAGGCGGCAGTGGTCAAAGCGCTCGGCGGGAGGTTGGAGGATGCTGAGCCCTGTACATGAGCAAAACACCCTCCCGGAAAGCAGCAGACTCGTGTCGCACCAGACTCGTGTCGTTTCACTAAAACGACAATATCTCCTGAAATACACGGTACCACCAAGTGATGACAGCAGAATTGTAAGCACGACTTGGCGAGGAACGGGAAAAACGTTCCTCCAGTAGCTGATGACAAAACTTAGCAAGCGGCTACAGGTTGCGCGGTATGCATTCGTATCTCAAGCAAACAACTTCTTCATTTAAGTCTCTCTCTGAGATCATAAAAAATAGGATGCGATATCCTAAAAAGACTAATGACATTTCACAGGTAATGCAATTTAGAAAGAAACACTTCCATGTTTTCTTTTCCAACAATGTGCATTTTTGTAAACTGCTATAAATTGCAATTCAAAAGCCCTGATCTCGCCATCCCCAATCATTTTTTATACTGATCAAATGAATGCAGATACTCCCATTTGGGAGGGGCGACATGACATTTCACTTGGCAGTTCTAAACAGGTCACGGACCTTTCACAGACCCTAAGGCAGTGGGAGGGAGCTCTTTACGAAACCGTGTAACCAAATCAAACCAATGGTTACCCCTTTTCAATACCATTGGAATGGTTTGCACAATGCTATTCACATAGCAGCAGAGAAACTGAAAGGATGGTCATCCAATGGAAATTTCTTTTCTTTTGTTTAAACTTGCAGAGCTAAAAAAAAAATACTAGAAAACAATTACTTTTTGTATGACAAAAAGATAAACACTGCTACGTACAGCCATACGTGTACACCACGGCCCTCGGCGCGCCTAGATGTTTATACACATATAGGCACACATCTGTGTGTGGGGATGTACATTTATTGGAGATGTTGCTTTGTTCGAAACCATAGGCACAAAGACACAACATGGCTGCCCTGGAGATGACCTATTGCTTNCTCCCTGAGACACGACGTGTTGTCAAATCCGGTGTGTCCTGCCCACGCCGCCGGCAGAACCGCATTCGAGGGCCGCGGTGCCTCCCAGCGCCCCGCCGCCCTAGTCGCCCCCCGCCGGGTCTCGGGGCTAGAGCCACGGCACGGTACACGTGGGCGATCGGGAGGGCTCACTGGGCCCTTCCGCAGGCCCACGGAGCACATCTCGGACCCGAGTGGCAGCAGGGAGAGTGGCGGGGAGGCCGTGCGGGGTGCCCANAACAATGTGCATTTTTGTAAACTGCTATAAATTGCAATTCAAAAGCCCTGATCTCGCCATCCCCAATCATTTTTTATACTGATCAAATGAATGCAGATACTCCCATTTGGGAGGGGCGACATGACATTTCACTTGGCAGTTCTAAACAGGTCACGGACCTTTCACAGACCCTAAGGCAGTGGGAGGGAGCTCTTTACGAAACCGTGTAACCAAATCAAACCAATGGTTACCCCTTTTCAATACCATTGGAATGGTTTGCACAATGCTATTCACATAGCAGCAGAGAAACTGAAAGGATGGTCATCCAATGGAAATTTCTTTTCTTTTGTTTAAACTTGCAGAGCTAAAAAAAAAATACTAGAAAACAATTACTTTTTGTATGACAAAAAGATAAACACTGCTACGTACAGCCATACGTGTACACCACGGCCCTCGGCGCGCCTAGATGTTTATACACATATAGGCACACATCTGTGTGTGGGGATGTACATTTATTGGAGATGTTGCTTTGTTCGAAACCATAGGCACAAAGACACAACATGGCTGCCCTGGAGATGACCTATTGCTTTCAAGTTGCTTGAACACATCAGAATTTCTATTGTTGCGGTTGATTAATTGAAACTGATAAGTTACCATGAATAAAGATTGTTTTTCTGTTTAATGTGGTGGGCCTGATTTGGTAAATGCTTCATTCATGTAGCCTTGCAGTGCAGCATATGGGCAAGATTCATTCAGTATCGCAAACATATACAATTTATTATGCTTGTATGGTCACAACCAAAAGGCCTTTCTATTTTAATGACAAAGTTTGAATGAAAAATTCCATTTAAAGAGTCACTAACATTAAATGCGGGTTTGTAATTTATTCATGTTGCCGGCTGCCGGGGCACCGAGCGCCTTGGAAAAGCGGAGACACGGCGGGCCGGAGCGGCAGCGCCCGTGCTCCGGGGCCGAGCAGNGGGGTGCCCACGGGCTCCGAGTGCCTCCCGCTGCCTCCCGCCGGCGGACAGGTGTCCTTTCCGGCCCTGGATGCCACCACGGGGACAGTGACACGTAAAGGGTGTGAGAGAAACAAAAGAGTTCATCTCCCTTACACTGGCTCACAGGAGGGTTTGTGTCGATATTCAGGAGTGACGTTAAGCGCCACAGTGGCCAAGGAGATTTTTGCCTCAGCGTTTGAAACTCTAATCCTTCTCTTTCCCCATCTCTTGCTGGGTAATTACTGTTTTAAAAGTTGTCAGTATAGACAGCTTTCATCCTTGACCTCACTTCTGCTTAAAAAGCCCATGTAATTTTCTGCATCCTCTACTCTCAAATAAAGCAGCTTAAAACAGCAACAAAGCCTCACCCAACAGGGAAAAAAAGATCAAACTTGAAATGAAGATGTGATGAAGACCTGTCAGGAGCTACTGTGTGGGAGGTTGATCCTGTTCCTGCCTATTTGAGGGGATTTATAAAGCAACATTTGACAAAATCATCATCTTTGACAGGAAAAGTAGAGCTTGTGCACCATCACAAATAAATAAGTATGGAGTTGAAATTTATGAAAAGTGCCTTGAAAGAATCCTTTCAAACTTCTTCTTTTTTTTTTTTTTTTTTTTTTTTTTTTTAATACGACCTCTTAACCTCTTCTTCCTCGATTGACAGAGTAATTTGAAACAGAAACAATGTAATCTATCAAAATAAGTTGTGTTACTTCTGTAAATCAGATATTTATGTTTGAGCTTTCTCTTACTGACAAGCTGTAAAGGCTCGCTGTTATTCCAAGGTTTTATCTCTGAGATTCTTGTCTTTTCTGCTCATTAAGAGTCTGTCTACAGATTACAAAGTCAATAGATGCAAACAGCGGACTGTGAGAAAACTCTCCCTGAGTACATAAAAATCAACAGCAGTGGATGCTATACAATGGAAAGCACAGATGTTTTTAGGTGTTCAGTTTTATCATCTTCAAACAAGGAAAAGAGTAAACACTGTGGCAAAGCTTCACCTTCCAATGTTGCACACTCTCTTTTGCCATTCCTAAAGGTGGATCTCTGTGCTTCATCATTTTTTAATGGGGGATTTAAGTTTAAGTGAAATATAGTTTACCAAGTGTTCCGAGTGTTCTACCCGTAATTATAGCGCTAATTACCAGCCCACGTATCAGGTGGTGGACCTGGACAGGATGTCTTTACACCTATTTTTATGGATTCCCAATATTCCTCTGTGCTTGCATGTTAAAGTGAGACTAAAGTGAAAAACCAACCAACCAACAAACGATCAGACAAAACTCTCAGCTTCAACTCAATCCACATGAGAGGGCACTTAGGTATGAGCAAGCTGAAGTGCACAGCTGGATGAATATTGCCAAGCTTTAAAAAAATCGAATATTAATTTCAATAACAGTCTTTAAAATATCTGCAAGCCTCATTTTGGACCATCTTCAAAAAATAGCAAAAAACAAACAAAAAAAATTCTCAAACGTTCCTGTGAATATCAGCAGGTCTTTGGTGGGGAACTACTCAAGAGGAATCTGATGTCTGCACCAGCACTGCCGCTGTTGGTGAAAGGCCCAGCAGCCAGCGGCCGTGGGGACATGGCACAGCCAAGAAGCAAGCAAGGTGCAGGCTCGGAAAGAGCACTTGGGCAACCCTGTCACATGGTTACAAAATCTCTCCGTTTATTCGGTATTTTTAAAAGGAAAAGGTAGTTACAGTGATGAAGTAATGCAGGCAGCCTTTGCAGGAGAACGTCGCCAGCGCGGGTTCGCGCCGTCTGTTGGAGGCTGAAGAGCAGGCGACGAGCCGCGGCGGGCGGGAACACCGGGCCGCGGCTTCACAGGCCAAACCCAAACGCAAACCCGCCCCGAGGCCGACGAGTCCCGGGGGCCGACCGCGGAGCGTGTCCGTGGTGCCGAACGGCGGCAGGAGCTGGGCAGAGGGCTCGGGCAGCTGCCTGAAGCGGGGTCTGGAAAGGGGGCTGAAGTTCACAGGCGCCTCCTTCCCTGTGAAGAGTCGGTGCTCATCAATGTCAGGAGCAATTGTGCCCAGAGAAAACGTCACGATCGCTCTGAAACCTGCTTTTAATGACTCGCATAGACACATTCAAGTTCACAGTAAGTCATCGTTTCCTTCTTGTCCAGTATGCAAGTTAAAAGAGCATTTAAGTTTCAGACCTAAGTGGAATCCACGATCTCGTTTCCCCCACCAGTAGGGTAGACCTGACATCTCCCCTGACACGCCGGTTGGCTTAGGACGGTCTGTATAATGGTCTCTGATGCTTTACAGTTGGCACCTCGTTTCATTCTCTTGAATAAGCAGTCCCTGCCTATACTGTGTCTTACTGTCGTTCGCTATCCACTCAGGTGTATGGTGCTTTTTCTCTTCGTCCACAATATTAACCAACCACTTCCTGGACACCTGAAACAGCCTTCTCCATAGCAGAGCTACGTGTGACCAGCAAGGCTGTACTTACATCTTATACTTGTAATTACTTTACAGAAGTAGCAAAGAATTCAAAAAGTTCTATTTGCAAAAAGAAAAGGATAGAGGTAATGTGGGGCAGGTGCATGAGTTGGTACTTGGCTAGGATAAAGAGGTTTAATACGTCTCCTAAGCATTTATAAAATATTTTGTTTTGTGAGACGTTGAACTAGAATATGATGTTCTCTTTTACATTTAAAGAGGTTTAACATTAGACATAATACATTTTAAATAAAAATACATTTTCATGGAAATAAAGAATTGTCCTAATCAGGACAAGAACCTATGCCAAAGCTAATAAATTGACAATTATTTTTACTGTAAAATCTATTGCATAGTTAAGCTTGTGTATGGGGGAAGACAATTGGGGGAAGTGGTGCAGCACATGAATCCCAAATTCAGGAACTTCAAGAATAGACAAAGGAAATATTTCACTTTCTAAAATGTATTTGATTTAGATTATCATAGATTCCTAAGCCCCTGTTTCTTCATATCTTTGCTTAAGTAATTATGTATTTCATTAAACATCAGCAAACTTATTCATAGAAAAAACTATGCATTAAAGCATTTTCCTGTTTTAAGAACAATTACCCAAGCTGAAAAAGTTCCAGACAATGAACTTACCTGAGATCTACTACAATTAAATCTACCCCAGTATATACAATGTGTGTGGATGCCACCAAGAGATGATTTCACTGGTGCTTTGATATGGAGCACTGAAATTATTTTCACTTTCATACTCCTTGCCAGTGTCATCAAAATGATGCATTTCACCATTTTAGAAAAGAAACTCACATTCATTTCACTAAGTGAAAATTTATGAACTGATGTCAATATTTTTTCTGTAAGTTGACAGCTTGTGGTAAAATCAATCAAGGATATTTTAAATAAGAATCATATATCTGAAGCATTTCTTTATGTTTGCACCAGTCATGAGGGCTTCAGAACCTTGAAAAGAAATTCTAGTTTGTTATTCTTGACATAAACCTGATAATTTTAAAATCAGTTACATCCATGCCATATAGATATTCCTTTTCTGAACTGGGGTAGCAGTGTTCCAAGTGTATTTCGCTGAAGCTTGAACATACTATTTTCAGTTTGAAACTCTGACCAGAGTTTTTCTCCCTGAACATCTGATCAGATGATTTGAAACAAATCAAGAAAATTAATTCTTTTACTGGAAGAGTAAATCCTTGCCCAGTTTTGAACAGACTATCTACTGTGTTTAATAGTTTAAAAATCTTTTTTAAATAATCTCTATTTTCTGACTGGTACTTTCTTATTACTGTTGTTTGTTCAGATAAGTAGTCTCTCCATTACTCAGGAACTCAAGACTGGGGATGTATGGAAACCCTTTCAGCACACACTTAGTATAAGTTCTGGGAAAGAACATTCTGCTTGATGGTGTGTTTGGGGTTGTTCTCTTTTTATTATTATTATTTTTTTTTTTTTTTTTTTAATAAAGACTTCAGAGGACTGAGGAGATGAGATAGGAGGGCAGGCTGGACCATAGGGACCAGCCAGACACATGAAAGGAATTCATCTGATGACAAAGTTCCTAATAACTCTCTTCTTTTGGTGTGTGCTTGTATATATATTCATATGGTCTGTATCTCCAAGCAGTGCACCTCCTGAAATTCCATATACCCAGAAAAAGCTCATGCAGTCAATATTGAATAAGGACTCTGGGACCATCCTCCCATATGCAGCTTCATATATCAATACTTCAGCAATAGCATAGGTGGAAATGAGACATTCTGCAAATAAGCCGATTATATCACTTGAATTCTATCCATACATGTCAGCTGAATGTTCAAATTTTTCACAGACAGCCTGTGGCAACAATCCCATGAGAGAGGAAAGGTAAAGCGTTTTGCAAGTGTTTCTTGCAATTAAAATTTAAAAAAGCTAGGTAGGCCGATACTCAAAATCAGGGAGAGGTGAGAGATAGTGTTTTTTCTTCTTCTTTAGAAATTGTTAATTTCCTTAGTACTCCTTGTGCCTTGTTCATTCCACCAGCAGCAGTATCCATGACAAGACAGGGTGTAGGGGTAAAAAACAGAAAATCCATATGGCCAAATAAGCTGGACATTTCTAATAACTCACTTGGATATGGAAGCACAAATGAGGTTGGTTACTATGGAATATTCAACATGGTTTATTAATTGTCAAGAAGAGACTTTGCAGGAAAGAAAAGTAATTGAAAATAGCAAGGATTCCTTCAGGATATCCCATATGCTCTTTGACGGGAACCTGTAGGGCAGATATTACCCAGTGGTATGGATCTATAACTGAAATGACATTATATAGCACTGGGAATTGAAACGATTATTTCTATATAGCTTCAATTATGCATGCAGACATTACACTCTACAATCTAATCAACTATTAATGAGAAAGATATAAAGCACTATGCAGAAGACAGAACATCATTATATGTTGGAGGAGTCTTCTGTTGAGTGACAGTTTTCAATACACTCCTTTGCATAACTGAACTGATGAATTTATTCTAATCAATTTATTCTTATGTTTTTTCAAGCATTTTAAAGTATTGGGATCAGAATTGCTTTAAAAGAGATTAACAAAGAACCTTGTTTCTGAGAATTTTCTCTAGTTCAGGAAGTATTTTTCTTTCAGTAAAATTGACGCTGTAGTGAATATTCTTGTTTGGCTAACTAATGCCTTTTTTTTTTTTTTTTTAAAATTGCTGAAAACAAAACACAGCATAACATCAATGAAAACCATTCCCTAGGATTGCATGTAGAAACTCAAACTTTCTCAGACCTTGCAGTCATTTTCCAGTGAAAGAATTCAGGTCATAGAAACATTTTCCACTACTACTTAGTGAAAAGTAGTTTTATTTGAGCTAAAAAATCAGAGCAAGGCATACTAACATCTTATGTTCTAGACTGCTATGATGCCAGGGGTGGGTCCTATGAACAGTGGGATCAATTCATCCTCTACTCCAGCTGGTCTTCTTGTGTACTCCAGTAAGTTCCAAAAGTAACCTGAACTCTTAACTTTGAACCTTGGTACATATGAGGTCTAAAATAGCTTAGAGCAGGCATTTACAAACTATCTATGAATGCTATAAATAGCTTCATAAAACAGAGACACTGATTATCATCAGAACAGGATGAGCAGACCAGCTACTGTGCTGATTTTGGCTGGCACAAAGTTAATTTTCTTTGTAGTAGCCAGTATGGGGCTATGTTTTGGATCTGTGCTGAAAACAGTATTGATAACAGAGAGATGTTCTCATTACTGCTGAGCAGGCCTTACACCGAGTCAAGGCCTTTTCTGCTTCTCACATCCCCCCGCCAGTACATAGGCTGGAGGTGCACAAGAAGCTGGGAGGGGACACAGCTGGGACAGCTGATCCCAGCTGACCAAAGGGATATTCCACATCATATGATGTCATGCTCAGCATATAAAGCTGTGGAAAGAAGTTGGAAGGTGGGGGGACGTTTGGAGTTAGAGTGGTTGTCTTCCCAAGTAACTGCTACGTGTGATGGAGTCCTATTTTCCTGGAGACGGTGGGACACCTGCCTGCCGATGGGAAGTGGGGAATGAATTTCTTGGTTTGCTTTGTTTATGTGTGTGGCTTTTGCTTTACCCATTAAACTGTCTTTATCTCAACCCATGCATTTTCTCATTTTTACCCTTCCAATTCTTCACCCCCGTCCCAGAGAAGTGGGGATTAATTGAGTGGCTGTGTTGCCGGGGTCAAATCATGTCATCTGGTCTTGTTAAGGAAATAATTGCCGAAGTATTTCAGAAACAGGAATATTCTCAATCACTTTATTTTCCTTTGTTGCCCCAGTGAAGCTAGCATCAGTTCTTTCAAATCACCAGAAAAACCTGATAACCTTGTTGCTGAAAGTGTGGTTTCTTTGTACAACTCAGCTGGTTATCTTTCAGTATCTCTGAGACAACCATACTTTAACTTAAAATTTGGAAACAAAGAACTCTTTTCCTTGCTCCCCAGAAACTCCTTCTCTTGAATTCAGAGTCAGATAAAATAGTCACCAACAACAAGAATGTCACAAAATGATATAGATTCAAGTCCTTATGAATGTAACCATCTCTATTCTCTTTAATTTCATTTCTTTCTTGGCTTCTGCACGAGGAAAAATTTTAGAGATTGACACCAAAATCATGCTCCAGACCCATACAGAGCTAACTTGCCTCCTTGTTCATAGCAAAGAGCTGACTAGAAGAAAGAAAAAGAAGGTGGTTAATCACAAAGGTACTGCGATGAACAATGTGTTATTGCTTTCTTCGTGCTTGCGCTGATCACTATTATTTATCAATTGCAGCTAGCTAATGTTAACTGATAAGCTACAAAGACAGCTAAATCTTTCTAGGATCGAGATTTTCCCAGGGACTGTGCCTGCCAGAAGAAACACCATACTCATGCTATTTCTAACTCATTCCAAAATAAAAGTAGGTTTTGCATGCAAAATCAGAAAAAGGACTGGAGAAGAGTCAAAGAAACAGAACACAAGTAGTAGAGCAATGCCCAAGGTAAAGGCTTATAGTGGTTAAAGTATGTAACAAAACCAAAGAGAAATTTTAAAACTATATTTGTGCATTCAGAAATACAAATGTAGAAAAGGTAGCACTTATCTACATTTATAAAGTCAGTGAGAAATACACTTGTGAAGAATTACTTACAACAAAACATTTAAGAGTGCATACTTGGTTTTAGCCATAAGAACAGATGCTGGACTAGAAGAGTCCTATCCACATGCTTGATATTAAGCAGATGTTTTTAAACATCATGCGGGAGAAGGAATCATAAGGCTTGAGTAAAGAAACTGTGATGTTGTGTAACAAAAAAAAAAAGCTGACTAGCATTCTAAGAAACATAGTGAACAGTGTTGTGCTTAATGGTTATTACAATTTTATTATTTTAATAGCAGAAATATTGAAGAGACATTAGTACTACAGTTTCGATTCACTGTTGTTGAAGTATGGTTTTGATACCTCATAGCAAACTAAAAGAGAAGCTAAAGCTTTCGTAACGTTCTTTAAATACATAGTTTCATGGTGGCATTATTAGAATTCAGTATCAAAATGGAATTAAGTCCACCTGTGATTAGAAAAAGATAACAATACATCAAACCCTTACAAAATCTTACAACAAGATATCTGGAGAAATACTAACATGTTCAACTATATGCTAAGCAGTTAGAAAGAAATACTTAAAGTGCAGAGTTGGTTACTGTGCATCACGAACTTCAGATTCACAATCTTCAAATACTGTCCATTTTAAAACTTTAAAATAGCCAGTTACAAAAAATATTTTTTCCCTACCTTTTTCAGGCCTCAGGGGAAATAATTAAGCAAATATCATCGATCAGTAAAATTAGAACAAATAACCAGCAAGTGTTCAGCAATCCATGAGATATATATATATTAAAATGCCATTAATATATTACATTAAATGTGTGAGTAAATTAACAAACTTTATGCAGTTAAAAAATCTGTGAGGAGCAGAAAACACACTTTGAATTTTAAATACAATCCTTTTTCTATCTGTAAATTTACTATAGCTTTAACCACAGAGTACTGATATTTTATCTAATCAATGAAAATTGCTACCTAATTTCTCAAGGTCCAGTTGATGAGGTAATTTGAACAGCTGTAAAATTTTTCTTCTTTCTGTACAAAAAAAAGTATTGCACAGAGCTTTTTAATGAAGGGAAGCGAAAAAACCAACCTCAAAGAAGATGAAAATTATTCTGTCAGGCAATAAGAATTTCTCTTAAATAAGAATATGTAGTTTGGATGGTTTGGATTATTTTCTATTGAATTTGTGAGGAAAGAGTAACAAGTGCCAACGAAATAGTCTCTTCTGTTTCAAAATGACCACAGAGTTCAGCTCGAGTTTAGTAATAACTAAAAGACAACTCTGACTGACAGTCATGTTTGGTCTTATACAACTTGAATCATAGAATGGCTTGAATTGGAAGGGACCTTAAAGATTACCTCATTCCAACCCTCCTGCCATGGGCAGGGACACCTTCCGCTAGCCTGGTCTTAAATACTTCCAGGGGTGAAGGTCCACAACTTCTCTGGGCAGCCCGTTCCAGTGTCTCACCACCCTCAGAGTAAAGAACTTCTCCCTAATGTCTAATCTGAATCTACCCTGCTCTAGTTTAAAACCATTGCCCCTTGTGCTATCACCACATGCCCTTATAAAAAGTCCCTCTCCAGATTTCCTGTAGGCCCCTCCAGGTACTGGAAGGCCACTGTAAGGTCTCCTTGGAGCCTTCTCTTCTCCAGGCTGAACAGACCCAACTCCCTCAGCCTGGCCTCGTAGAGAGATGTTCCAGCCCTCTAATCATCTTCGTGGCCCTCCTCTGGACCCTCTCCAACAGATCCATGTCCTTCTTGCGTTGAGGGCTCCAGAGCTGGATGGAATACTCCAGGTGGGGTCTCACAAGAACACAGTAGAGGAGCAGAATCACTTCCCTTGACCTGCTGGCCACATATTTTTTTGATGAAACCCAGGATAGGGTTGGCTTTTTGGGCTGCCAGCGCACATTGCCGGCTCATGTTCAGCACTCCATCAGTCAGCGCCCGCAACTCCTTCTCTGCAGGGCTGCTCTCAATTCACTCATCACTCAGCCTGTGTTTGTGCTTGGGGTTGCTCTGCCCCAGGTGCAGGACCTTGCGCTTGGCCTTGTTGGACTTCATGAGTTTGGCAGGGGCCCACCTTTCCAGCCTGTCAAGGTCTCTCTGGATGGCATCCCTTCCCTCCGGCATGTCGACTGCACCACACAGCTTGGTGTAGTCATCAGACTTGCTGAGGGTGCACTCAATTCCACTGTCCATGTCCATGAATCATTGATATGTATGAACATTTTAAAGTAAAAATCCCCTGTATCATAAAAAAAGATCCTCACAATAAAATATTTTACATTAACTAGTATGTTTCATGGCAATTGTAGCACAATGGACAAAGTTATCAGAAATCTTGTAGTTCTGTGCTCTCTTTGCATCAGGTCACGAATCCAGAACTTCATGAACATTTTAGCTATAAACAGTAGATTAAGAAAGATGTAAAGGAAAACTTAAATGAATATAATTGTTATGAAAAATGAAAGAGAACTGACATTAGAAGTACTGACTAAACAAATTTGCATTCAATGTTCTCTAGATATTTTTCAGGTGGTTCGTTCACCAGGCCGCAGAGTCTTTGATGATTTCATAAAATATAGAAGATATTTTGGCCACAAGAGGGCTCACATATTTATTTATTTATTTTTTTAATTTCTTTTTTTTTTTTCCTTTTTTTAAATTCAGCATAATAAAATTATAACAATATACAAGCTAAATTCAAGGCAATATCTGCTGTCTGGATAGTCAAACTGTCATGAAGAAATAATTTGTATGGTTCTTTATTAAACTATCAGGAAAAAAAATGATGCAAAAATAAGGATGTTCCTATAGTCTATATCTCACCATTTTTCCTCAAAATGAAGCTGTTTCTATGATGTTTACAATGTTTAGCTATGCATAAAATATTAAATTACTCTCTTATTAAAGCAAGTAATTATAATAGTCTCTGTTCAAAAAAAAGTCCTCCAGTATCTACCTATTTGGGTAACACAGTGTATACTCATTAAAGTAGGCCTGGTAAGAATAATAGAACTTTAGTTTTTCCACAGTGACTTGCATTATTACTGAAAACACTGATAACACTATCATTATATTATCAATGTACTTTATTCTCACCATTTTCAGATGAGAAGATAACTCATGGCCTATTTCAATAAACACTGAACTTAATGAGAAACTATCCATTGATCTTAGAGATACGGAAACAAACTAAACAAGCATGAAGTACAATACAGAGAGCTTGCTGTGCAACGGATGAACCTTCATTGCAGTTCACCATTTGCAGGACAGGATTTACTGCATTTCCACACCTTTGATTGGTGTTGTGGAGATAAAAAATGTACAGGAAAAAGAACTGCCTGAAATATAGTAAAATGCGCAGTTGGTGGGAAATTTTGTTCTATAAAATTTGGTATCAGCCCAAATGAATTTGAAATAAGCTTGAAATTCTGAAAAAAAGATCTTGGAAAGAATGAAATGTGATGTTTACATGATTAAAGAGATTCCTTCAGAACTCCATACATTTGAAGTTAGTCTAATTCACCTCTACAACAGTAGCAAACATACATATTAAAGTAAATTGGCATCTGCTAGGGCTCTCTATTCTGCCATTCCAGGCAACACGCTCATGAAAACTACCTCTGGCTGTAAACCCTGCAACTTCCACATCTTGTTTCATAGCTTTCAGACTTTAGTTCCCAGATTCATAGTAGGGACTCTGGAAGCTCCGACAACACTCTTCAGAATGGTGGCATTTGATAGCATGGTGCCAAACACATATGTTGCATTTTCAGAGATGTTATGAGGGCATGCCATCTCAACTGTACTGCCTTCAGAGAATGAACCAGCAGCAGAACTGTTACAAGGTTTTGTCTTGATGAATTGGTTGCTCCGCTCCAAAAAAAAGAAGGTGAGAGAACCAACTGAGGCTGATAGAGAACCTAGACACAAGGACAGATTTGAGTATCTATACCATGAAAAATGGTTTGTCAGTATGGACGTCATCCTAGCAAATCTGGCTGTCCAAGTGCCACTTGCCCAAGAAACTGCATAAGGCTTTTTCAAGAGGCAAGATTTATACCAGGATCAGGTTTAGACCAAGGGAATTCATAGCTTCACAAGGTTTTCAATCTCAGTCACAGCTTCATGGCAAGTCAGAAGGCTATGTCCTGAGCAGTTGTGCTGGAGTTGCATAAAGCAAGCGTAGAAGCACTACAATTCTCAGCCAGTCTCTATGACTGAGCAAAGCTCCATGGGAGCCTCTGTTCTTTTGCTAGAAATTCATTACATTTGGTGATTAGGGGGAATTAGAGAGCTTTGACAATCAGCATTTTTCATCCAAAAGGTTTTAAAAGATAGAAAAGGAAGATGAAAATTCTAGAGAGCATGGATGAGAGCAGAGGAGAAAACTGAGTGAAAAAAGTATGCATAAAGGAGAACTGTCATCACATGAAAAACAAGAAAGCACTGATTCTGGGATAGAGAAAGTGTAGTGACAGAAAATAGTGAAGTATGAAACAAGGGAGATGACAAAGAATTCTTGGGAAGAGGGGCATTAGGAAAGAAGACAAAGAGAAACAAACAGGCTAAAAAAAGAGTATTAACAGATTAAAGCCTCATTCAAGACTACCGTAAGAAAGCTATTAGAGAAAATGTAATCTAACAGCACACAAAAGAAGTTTTTGAGAACTCTGTACTAGTTACACAACCACACAAAATCACCTGTCTGAAGCATTTATCATTGTTAGAAGGAGGTTAACAGCATATTATTCAGTCCCTTAATATTTAATTCCAACCTTTTAAACCTAGCTATTACATCCTCAAATGCTAACTGAGCATTCAGGTAACTGAATAATATATATAACTACCTTAATTTTTCACAAATACAATTTGTAAGATCTATAGGCCTGAAGTATCTTATTAATACAATCAGTGCAATAATACTAAACCTGTTCTGTAGAACCTGGAATTTCTTTTTCCATATTGTACCACTTTGCTCAGCTTCCTTTCTCAGACAGACAAATAAAAAAGTGTAAAGAAAAGAAGTTAAATCAACACAGAGGCTTCTTAAATGTCTTCAAAGCACATCTTAAAAAATCTGGCCACTGTCTTACTGTGGTTTGTCTTTCCTGACCTTCATGTTTCTTCAATTTCTCAGTTTCATCTGTCAGGGCTGTTTCAGCAGTTTGCTGCTCAGGTACTACGTATGTTACCTGAAAGTAAGTAAAACACTGTTTATTTTCTTTGCCAACTACGCAAAAGCAAATACAAAGTTTGGGACAAGGTTTCCTGTTTGGGGCTGTTCGATATTTCCAGTATGCTGTCAAAAATTGAAAGGTTTTGTAACCTAAGCCAGTAGTTCAAAGTTGGCTCATTTTATTCCTTTGTTCCTAAGAACTGCGAGTTAGGCAATATTTTGGCAACTATAATAAAAACAGCACTGTGAATGATTTAATGCAATCTTGCCCTATGTTTATCTGTCTGAAACTCGTCTTGCTACTATCAATGGTAAAATCGCCATTGCCTTAAATGGGTGAGGATTCAAGGCCTATCATTACAAATTCTCCATTGCAAAATGAACAGTCTGTGGAAAGTACACGGTCAAAGAATTGAACTCCTGAATCAGACCTAACCCTGATTTTCATTATTATGTCTATACCTGGGGCCCAGGAATGCTTCTTAATCTTTGCTTTTGTGTTGATGCCCTGACTTAAATCAATCCAATGTCAAGTATAAGAGCTAGGAAAGCCCAGGTACACGGACCAGAGGGAAGCAGTGGCACATTTCCAGCCTAGGTGATTGGATGGAAGTACCTGTGCAGGTGTCCATGAAGCATCCACATCATACAACTTAGACTCAGTCTTTCTGTCTGGCCTTGGATCTTCACTCTCCTCTCTGGGAAGCTGATTGCTGTTTCTTTCAGAAAAATGTAATGAGAAATTCTGTAAGGACCTGGGATAAAGCTGCTACATAAATATCTACTAGTACCATTACTTTAGCAACTACAAGGTTAAAGACATAGTAGTTCTGTGACATCCATAGACTTAAAAAAGGCCTGTATATAAAAAAAAATATATAAAATATATACCTAAACATGCACATTTGTTATAACTAAAAGATCACCTTGTTAGTAAGTTCTTCCTTTAGTTTTGTAAGATACTTCTGTTTCACAACGTGTTCCTCATCCAATTCTGTTTTTCACTCAAGCACTATCATTTTTGTTTTACTTTACATTGGCAGATTGGTTGCTATAACTTATTTTTCTTCTACTTTCAATGCTGAAAATCAACAAATGAAAGTCTAATGAGCACAAAAACCTGTTTTAGTTTTCTGTGACACTTTCATCATTCAGGGAAAGGAAGTAACATTGACAAGGCATACCATATCAGAACTCTGAAAGAAACTAAGTAACCTCAAATCTTCCATGCTTTCTCAGCACAGTGTCAAATATGTTACTATTCCAACTGTAAATTAAATTCTACATAGGACAGAGCACATTTGAAAAAACAAAGATGAGATGCTTGTTCAGTTGCCTCCCCAGTCATCTCCTTGTGTTCCTTTGCACCTCACACAAATACATTATTCCCTCCCCTAAGAGACATCTCATTCTCATTACATTTCCAAAAGTCTTCACACAGACACGCTGGACATGAACCTGGTAAATCAAATACATTACCACCCACCTGTTTGAACAGAACTTCCAAGCTTTTTGTAGTGTTTTGTATTAAACCCTAGCCCTATCCAAATTGAGTCACCATGTTGTTTTGTCAGCTGCAGGAACATTCCACTTTCTCTCACATATGCACACGGGTAGCTATGTGGCTAATTCAGAGATGTAAACACCAGAATTAAAAAACAGATAGTACTGCAGATACCTTTCAGTATCAGGCTTTTTTAAATAAAGAAAAGTCATTTTATCTACATACTATGAAAGCTGTGAGTGAAATTCACTGTATACTAATTGTTACTAAATAACTGCAAAACCAATCACATGGTCAATTTCTCCTTTCACTCAGATTTTGTACTGATATAATACTCTAAATTTCAGTGGCAAGAGAGCTGGGTAAATGGAGAGTTTGTAAAAGCAGATTAAGGTCTGTTGCAGCTATACACAAAATAGGCTAAATTTCAAGCCATGGGATAACAGTGCAAATCAGCTCTAAAATGGCAAAGTTTTATTCCCAGCTGATTCTTTTTATGGATTACAGCTGTTTGCAATAAAAGCATAATAGGGCTTCCCTCACTGATTGCTGGGACACAGCAGGGTAGAAAAGATCACATCTAAAGACTTTCCACAATTGGAAGGTCTCTGCTCTTAGGATGGTTCTTTGATGAAGTATTGGCACTTCCAAATTCCAGTTCTCTATGGCAGTCAAAAAAAAATGAATGATAATTGCACCTGTGCTTCCTTTAACATGTTCTATGAAACGATGGTAAAAAAACCCCACTTTAATATGAATGGCAGCTACTTTCTAGGCTTCAGACAGTTCAAATTTAAACATATAAATTCCCTCCATTTTATTTTCACAGCTCACTCCTTTTCCTAATATAATTTCTCAAAACTATGCTCCTCCTGGCTGAAGGGCAAACCTATTTTCGAATGAGGAAAGCAATCATAAACTGGATTAAAATTCAGCTTTTGAAGACAAGTGAGACCCCTGTCCCTTTTCAAGTTCATCTCCAGCTGATTGAAGTGCATTCTAATACAGAAGGGGTCTTGATCAATCTTGGGATCAGAAAAGTCTTTGCTATTTAAACCACATTTTATATCCTTCAGCTTTAAAATCCCAGTCAGGCCTAAGTAAGATTTTATTAGATTTATATATATATAAGTGGTAAGAAACATTAGACACTAAAGTAACTACCATTAGTGCTATTACAGTTTTGCTTTTCAAAAGCGGGAAATGTTATCATTCTAAGTGTTTATTACTCTCACTCATTCAACTCACTACAGAATGATGGGACTAAATTTTATACCTTCTTTAAGTTGCTTGAAGCTAACGAAACAAGTTTCTGTCCCCTATTGATCTTTCCAATGACACCCAGGTGAAGGGCTACGAAGCTATCGCTTGCTTTCTTCCATTCAAGTTCTCACGTGCCTTCATGTTTTTACATCAGTGTTGTTTAGAGTAGGACACCTCATAAACATTAGCCTACTGAATATTCTCCACTGTGAGCTTCAGCTCTCAACAACCACCCTTGGTACATACGCATGGTCTTTGGGCTGCCTCAACACATGACCATCTGTCATGATTGCATGGTGCCTCCTCACAACTGGGTCGGATCCTTGCCTGAGGGTATTAGGTTCCAGACAATGCTGGTTTAGATGAACAGTTTGGTTAACACTACAAGGGCCATCTGTTCTACAGGAAATCCTTTCTCTGTGTTATTAATGAAGTGTTCCCAGCACATAACTATATATTTGTCTACCTATGTAAGCTTTTATGTAATAGGAATTATAAGGGCATGTTATTTGCAAGTGAATAGTTTGCAAAAATACCAAATTTCATTGCATAAGTTTGTAGATCTTTGCATAGATGAAAACTAACCACAGAGGAAGTAATCGCTACCTAGTATTTCAGCATGGTTACAACACCTCAATACCTCAGGCAATATAACAGGACTCGGACTCAATCTAAATCTTGCAAATAAAGTCTATTGCCTGGAGATCAAAATATGAATCCTATTGAACAGGATTCCAAAATTTAACTTTGGTAACTTGAGCTCCTCAACAGCGTAAGTTAGGATGTTGCATGTTAGTATGGTGACTGTTAGAATTGTATTTCATGGAAGACTTTTAATGTATTTCCCATATGTAATCAAATGCATAATTATTTTCTGGCAAATTAAGCATGGTCAGCATCTAACAACTAAATTTTTTTCATGTTCACTAAGCTTTTCATCCACTGTTCAAATAGACTTAGCCTTCAGACACTGGAACTGTAATTTACTGAGTAGGAAAGAGTATTTTGCAACTAGTCTTTTGCTAACATCTCCTCCTCCTCCCAATCTCATTTTCATCTTAAAATGTGAAAGTTTGAAATGCAACATAGCCTACTTAGTACAAAAGGCTACTTGTAGCTACAGTACTAAAAATATTACTCCTGCAGTGCAAAATATGATTAGATTTCACCCTCAACAAGACTTCTAATTGCCTAAAAGGTTATAAAACTAAACACTGTTGACTGAACAGATAACAAGGGTAGCAAGGAGTAAACCTTGAAGAATATAAATACTAAGGAAGAAAATATTTCAGTGTGTACTAAATATTAGAATTTAAGGGATGAATTTAGGGAAGTTAGAAAACGGAATGAAACCAAGAAATTGAGCAAACAGGAGACATGAGGCTATGAAACAGATTTCAGGGGAACTGTGGCAATCTTATTACCTGTGATACTATTTCTGCCCTACTGTTACACCCTTCCCATAATGATATTACTTTGATACGAATTATTTGCTTTAAATGAAGAAAAGAATGAAAAACCGTCAATAAGAAATACTTCCCCATTGATGGAACTATCTAGAATGATCTGCTATTCTTTTCCATCTCTTGTCTCCTGTTTTTGTAATAAACACTATTTCTTATTGCATATATCTCCATCAGCTACCACTGAAACAGAGATTCTACTATTTTTAAAATCTTAATCTATAACAAAATGTGTTTTCCAGTGTAAATATAATCCATACCTAGATACAAAAAAATTTCTAGAGGTGAATGCAGGTGCCCCCTGCTCTATCTACAAAACAAAATTACACAACCAAATCTGCTACAGTACAAACACTGAGTAAAATAACAGCTAACACCATATGTGTACTTAATAGTAATTGAATAGTAACTGGAAAGTAATTGAACTATATTGAATGTGCTATTGTTGGCTCCTTCAATCCCACATTCAAAAACTAAAAAGCTATACAGCAGAACCTTACCAATATCGTTTAGTGTTTTACTCATTAAAAGCAGATTGTATCTTGAAAGCACTTCAGGCCATGCCAAAGTCTACATGGTTTCTGAGAGGCACTGTTCTCCCAGGACTGTAGAGCTATAGACAGGACGTCAGGTTAGGTCTAGACATCCCCCACATTCCCCTTGTGATGGCCAGTGAGGAGTGGTCAGGTCTGGACATTTATCTACTTGTTTAAGAGACTGAAGGGAATAAATGTGTTTTGCTCTTTTCAGAAGAGTGCGGAGGATTCATGCGCTCTCTTACAGGATCAATGCAGTATTGATCAATATCAATACAAAACCATATAGCTCTGATAAATGCATTTTTAATTCACCAGGTTAAAATCCTATTATCTGGGATGTGTTTTAAATCACAACAGCGATTATTAAGGTTGTAGGCACTAGAAAGCACAACAGTATGAGCGCTAGTGCAACCACAACAGAGCTATGGTTATTATGGATGGGATATTCTTAGAAATTCAGCTGACAGGAAAAAGATTGTGAAATAGCACTAGTAAATTGGTCAAAAAATATTATGCAGCCAAGGATGATGACAGACAGAAAAGGAAAATTAGGTATTAAAAGAACATAGGAAAAGTGTCTGTAGTATTTCAAATACCTCAAAATACTTCTAACACGAGAAGAACTAGGCCAGATCATTTTAAAGGTGAAACTATAATAAAGTGCTCGTTTGGTTTCTCAGGCATATTCAGACTGGTACAAACTTGGTCCACAGAGAGTGGGTTTTTGAAATATTTATAACAGGAAAATTCACAAAATACTAAGAGCTGTAAGAGGAAAAAACCATTTGCAGCCACAAAAATGATACCTGATAGAAAAATAAAATTCTTATTTTATCAAATTGTACTAACTAGAATAAAAGATGAGATCAAAAGAATGATTCATGTATAAATGTTAAGTGCTATTTATTTATATAAGCTGGAATTTTCTTTCAACTTTTCAGTTTCATATCTTTCCTTCCCTGTAGCTGGTCACATTAACTTTCGCCTAAAGTTCTGCTATTTTCAGACAGACTAGCCCAACATTCAGAAAGGTTTGCTGGGAACACCCTTCAGTAAGAGTCTAAGCATGTAGAAACATTCCACCACAGGCTTTTCAAATACAGAAGTGATGTAACTATTGCCTAACAGCTCTTTACCCCTTACGCTGCTCAACATCACAGCTATATGAGTGAAGTTTCTGGTGAATATCTAATTTTCATCCTCCACATAATCTTTAGAGGGTACGATGTGCATCTGTGCAAGACTAGGGAAAATTCTGTAGCAAGACAGTTCTCATAGTATCTGAGCATCTTATTCAGCTTTGAACAAATATCTCCTCCTACTTGAGGAATATGTTGTCATTAAATGGATAGAAAAAGGCTTTGGAGGTAGTGTGGAGGCTGATTTTCTGTCTAAATTTTACATTGTTGCTATTGAGATTGAAATTTTATGTTATTTCTGCTGAAGTTTTACTGTATGATTAAAGCATTAAGGCAAGTAGACCTTGGGGTAAGTGTTAAAGTAGTACTTAAAAGATACAGAATCTATTAAACATGAATATAAACTAAATTCTTCAATAAAGAATTTATGCCTCTAACACTTCGAGCCGTAAGTCTAAGTAACAAATAGATAATTACCAACACTATACCTTTTTTTTGTTTTGTTTTAATACAATCAAACACCACTTTGAAACACTGCATATAATTCAACTAACCTAGATGTGCTCCAGTTCAGTTTATCTCAGCATATGGCTTGTTCTCACCACATGCCATAGATTTCCAAATCTAACTATGATAAATACGATACATCAAATAACTGTTGAAGGAAATCCAGCTTCAAAAAGTGAGGCTGATTAATACATTGACTTAGATATTAGCTTCTAAATGCTGACTATTTTCCCCCCTATTATTTGAAGTTCCAGGAAGATGAGAGATATCAATAACTTTGACTCAAATAAAGGCATTGTGAAACCTAAATTAAATCTAGATTTAAGAATAATAATAAAAAAATACTTTGTTTTTGTAATAGTGCATTTATTCTGTATTATAAAAATATACAAAAGTTAAAGACTGTCCACAGATATATATATATATATATATATCTATCTATATACATTTTCCCAGCATTTCCCAGCATATTTTTCTAAAATGTTTAAAATACAATCCATAGCAGAAGAGAAATCCAAACAGTTGAACTTTCCTCACACCTCTAGTAAACACAGGATGTAGTGGTAGGTACAGATGACAAATTACATTTTATTCGGTTATGGTCAAATTCAGAAACCTCACAGTAGAATGAGTTTTTAAATAGTTAACTAGCAGAAATTCTTTATAGATTCGTAAATGCTAATCATTGTTATAAAGGAGGAAAGACCATTTTTAAAGGAAAACCTTCAAATCCTATAAAAAAATTTAAAAGGTTGTTTCTTATTACTCTTTTTCTGCTTAGAGGATTCGTAAGTTCTCAAGTGTGCCGAAGGATTTAGAAGAGTTGTCCTGGTTTGAGTTAGTGTCCTGGTTTCGGTTCAGTGATTTTACTTTTCAGCTCAGCCACTTCTAAGCCACTGCACTTTCTGAAGTTAATGGCAGATTTTCAGTGATGGTGCTTCTGGCAGTGATGATGCTCCATGCCTCTCTGGAACAGGCTGCCCAGAGAGATTGTGGGGTCTCCTTCTCTGGAGACTCAAAACCCACCTGGATGCGATCCTGTGCAACTTGCTCTAGGTCAACCTGCTTTGGCAGGGGGGTTGCACTAGATGATCCCAAGAGGTTCCTTCCAATTCCTGCCATTCCGTGATTTTGTGATTCTGTTATTCTGTGATCCATTTGTCAGATTTCCTGCAGCTGTACCAAATTATAATGCATATATTGCTGTTCCTTGAAGGCTGGGACAAGTTATTCACATACAGTTGTAAGAATATGCAATCATACTTCATATCAGATATAAAAATGCAGAAGAACTGCATTAAGATACCTTCATGACAAGTATCTTCATCATTTATCAAAAGCTTCCTAGCACCACTTAGGATCCACATAGGATTTTCCTGATTGTTGCTAACTCAGCTGCCAGCTTTACCTAAATGCCCTACAAGCATTTTAAATTCTGCTTCTATTTCCACAGTCCCTTCAGGATTACAACACATCTAATCTTGACGAAATAGTGAAAATATTTTTTTAAAGTGGATAAACACGATTCTCAGATTAATCTTCAGAAATAAAAGTCTATTTAATACCTGGACTACCTTTTTTGTTTTTTTTAAGCTTGCTGTGTGAAGACACTGTTGTAGCCCAGTGAGCTGTTGGTCTTCTGCATACTATGGCATGCACTTAAGGTAGAATTTGTGCTGCTTTTGGTCTTGAAATATCTAGGTATTATGTCAAACAGCAGGCATCCCAGTTTTTGGTCTCTTGTGATTCATGTAACTGTATTTTTTTGTCCACATCACTGCCTGTGGACAAAACCAGGATTTGGGTTCTAGCATTCAAATGTTTTTCAGTATTTTTAGCTGTCTATGAGGTAAAATGGTAAAGATAGGTATTTTTTCCACCAGATTTCTACCTTGTAAGTTGAATTGATGGCAGCCTGACAAACCTTGAGCTACGCTTACTCACTAATTATAGCTGCCAAACACCATGCTCTGTGATGTGCCATGCTCATTCTCTTTAGATTAAAGGGGAAAGAACAGCAAGTACGTGTTTCAATTTGAAGGGATAGTGAGTAGAAGAAAAGGACATAGTCTAGTACTGATGTTGCTTAACTCCATTTAAATTAAATGAAAAATCAAACTGTTTAAAAGTGTGTAATTGTAATGAAAGTAGACTGTTACTAGTACAGTGTAAAGAAAATATTTAATTACTCAGCTAAAACACAAATGTAGGTTTAAGAGAAACCAATGAAAAAAGACAAGCTAGACTAAGATAAACAAAATAGAAATATAACACAAATAGAACACTTTGCAATACTATCTAATAAAATCTATATTTTACTTAGGAAAGAAAGTTAATTGCACAATTTTTTTCTGCACCGCACTCAGGACACTTTGCGCTTTTGTCTTGACATCTTCTCTCTTCTCCTGCTGCTGCTAAAAGGAACCACCAAGAAATATGAACAAAACTACGGGCATAATCTTTTGGAAGAAGTCTAAAATTAACTAGCATTGTAGTTTATTGAAAAAATGCATTAAAAGGAGAAATGAAGAAGTCATCTGTAAATAGTATATTCAAAAGGCATATGACTTTTTGCAGATTTAGATCTAATTGTATTCACACTTTGTTCTATGACAGTGAAAAACTTGTCTTTCAGTTCACCATCTGGGGACATATAACTATAGAGAAAAATACTGTCACTTTTTCTTTGAAAACTCTCTTGAATATAAGCTTGGACTGTCAACAACATTAGAAAGTGACAGCAACTCCTTGGTTTGTATTGAGCTGGAACAAAGCCAGTCCTTTCTGTAGTACTGCTCAGCACTACTCAGAAATTTGTACTACTCAAATGATGGGAAAGTAACAATATTGTTTATAGGCAATGAAATGAAAGTGAATATTGGTAGAATCATTAAAGATGACAAAAGGGGAATATTTAATCAACTGATATTTTTCTCCCTAGAGGCTTATTCCAGGATTTTACTATTGATTCAATTTTGAGTACTTTGATACTGATTCTGTTTTGTAATTGTTTAATTTCATCTAACGTTGTTATATTTTCCAGGATTAAACCATCAGGAAATGTCATTTTACATCATTAACATTTTTATTTATTGTGATAAAGTCAAAATATGCAGAAAGGTATGGTAATACAGAAAATATATTATTTGCGCAATTACCTTCACAAAATTGCTTTTAAAACTTGTTAAAACTTAGAGATCATTAGACAGCGTAAATGCTTTATTCCAACCATATGCCATAGAATTTAACCTTTCAGATTCAGTTTTACTTACAAATTACTTTTTATACACAGTGTTCACTCCCCCTCCTCTTGAGCGCTATGTACTCTGCGAGGGTTTTTAATTTCTTGCTTGTCCATCTTTCATTTCCACATTTGTATGCACTCAGAGTACCAACAAGAAGTTGCAATGAGCAAGGCATTTAAGTTCTCACCGAGTCTACTCCTTCCTTGCTGTTTCCCAGAGGATGAGCATTCCATTTTCAATATTATTTCCCATTCACTGTACACGTTACTGTTCTGATTTACCTGACTTAAGCGCATTACTGCTGTATTTCTTTTACGCTTAATACTGATTCATTCGATAATAGGCATTGAAAAGATAAGGCCACAAAAAGTTGCATGCTAAATAATATTAGGCATTGCAGATTAGTCAAGGTATCTTCATCACATTTCAGAATTAGTTGTGATGCATTATTATCTGCGTTTTGAGGCACTTGAAGACCTTAGAACCAGCCTCCCAAATATGTTATAGATATTTGACAACTGTGTGCTTGGTTTTGTATTAGGAAGAGTGAGAGGAGTGAGGTCAAGTCTCACTCAACAGTCTTTGCAAAGGTTGGACTCCTATGTACTCAATTGTTTTGAACTCAGACTATTACTAGAAAGGATTGCCCAGTTTATCCAAGGCGATCCCCTTAGATGAAGCAATTCTACATAAAAATTTGAACTAAGTCTGGAATAACAATAAAAAGGAAGCAAACCTGTTTAAAATCAATATCTATTTTTAAAAATAATTTTATTTTGTAAGCTTATTTTTCTCCTAAAATAATAGAAACTTTCTAATGTCTGGATATTTTGATATACATTAAGGCCATACCAAACCTGACTACTTAAGTTTGATGTTAAAGGCGCCACTGAGATTTCTAGAACTATCATAACTCAATTTGTGACTTAAAACAATTTTTCTAGATGCCTCAGCTATGATCCAGAAGCCTGTCTGAGCTGTTTTCATATTACATATCAGTTCAGAAACAGACTATGAAGACAAATCAACTCTCAGTTATATAATCTTACAATAATGTCTTCAAATGCTTTTGGTAAATATAAAAATTTTTTAGCATTAGCTGGGATTCTCTGCTGGCACATTCTTATCATAAAAGATCTTCCTTAAAAGAGTAAAGTCTACACCATGCCCTATATTTAGACAATCACATTTTAAAATCTTTTATTTATAATTTCCTAATTCCAATACAGTCCTGCTCACATCTTCAGTTTAAAGAAATGTTCTTAAAATGTGAAGAGAATTATAAACCATTTTCATTATAAGGGTGCTTATCAAAATTTATTTAATAGGCAATTTATTTTCTAGGGTTTTTTTAACCTTCACAAACTGATTTGAAAGATCTACTCTATAAGGTTATAGTTTGTTTTTTTTCTCTCTAACATTTAAAAAATGCAGTCCTACAGTACTTACCCAGACTCACTCAAACTGAAAACTTCATGAGTACTGCAGGATTGGCCCCCTATTAAAAAAGCCCAAGACACATGGTGCTGAGATTAACAAAACAAAGTAAAGCAGCTATGACTTGGCACAAAGTTTGACAAGCTGTAGAAAAGCAAATGTTTAAATAACTGAAGTGGTACTGATTTTCTATTCACAACCTTTTCTCTTCTAAACAGTATCATATTCTTTTCCAGCACATTTAGATTGCAAGTCAAGCTGTGTTTTATTTTTTATTATAATAAACCCAGTCAGTTTACTGTAACAAAGACATACTAGTGGTGATCAGTGTGAAAGCCAGTACGAAATCAGGCTAGGAAAAAAAAAAAAGTCAAATGGTAAAATAAAGGACCAGCCGTCTGGAAAGTTCCTGGATCATGTAAAAAGAAAATAAAAGGCAGTGTTCTTATGAGACTAATGCAGAATACAAAAATATTTTAAGACAAAACTCTGCATCATTGCCTACGACATTTGTAAACAGAAGCAGCAAATCCTTTCAAATAATGTTGCATTGATTAAATATTTTCTAAGTCCTCCTAAAACAAAATAATAGCATTTAAAAAAATTAATTATTTGTAGTAGTATTGTTTACATGTTTTTCTTGAAATATGGTAAGAACAAAATAAAAATTTAAAGTATTTTTTGCTACCCTTTTTTCACACGTAAAACAACTTCCCTATTTAAAAAATAAATTTATTCACTCTATGGGATATTAAAAAGGTTTTGCACATTTTATTAGCTTTGCAACAAGTGATGGTTTACAGAAAATAAAGTATACATAAGTATCTTACCAGAGTTTAGCTAATGGTCTCTCATTTTCAAGTTCTGCCTTCATTTGTTCTTGAATTTCAATCAACTAAAGTATAAATATGAGGATGTAAGAATTAATGTTGAATTTCATACTACAAACAGGCATAATTCTCTAAAAATCCTTTCTAAATATAATCTCCCTGATCAAGCGACTACATGTGGACATACACGTATTTCTGTATTATAACTGGTAACAGATAGATATTTTCACTTAGACCTAGATACTTTAATGTAAATTTTAATAATGTCACAAGAGTCACACATATAAAGTTATTTGGACATAAGAAAGTAGATGTGATGTTACAGTAGGTGAGATGTTACAGTAGGTGAGAAGATGATGAAAACATTAGAAACAGAGACTTAACTCTCAGAAAACTGGGTATTTGTGGAAACCTGTTACAGTCAAACAGCAGCAGCTATTTGGAACTGCAGGGGCAATGACACTGCTCTGTTGTAAATTTGTAGAAAAATCTGTGGATGTGTACTTCATCTGCAGCAAGCGCCAACATATCCTCGTGACACAAACACTGTCAGGAAAATTATACAACTAGTCTCACTGAGGACAAAGGATTGTGCCTAAAATGCAATTTAAGCAGAATACTTTAAGAATTCTTCAGAAATTCCTGCATCAAACTTCCTTAAATAATTTCATTGCAGGGTTCTGCTGGGTTTGAGCTGTCTGGGACTTCTGTCAGGGCTACCGTCACTTGGGACTTCTGAGTTAAACTTCTGTATTTCTCAGTGTCAACAAGAGCAGAGTTTGTTACTTACCAAATTTGCATCTTGAACATATTTTAAACCAGACAACGTTGACTACAACACTGACATTCATTTTCTTTCATAAAAATGGAGAAATGCTCCCCTTCAGCATAATAACCTGGAAGCTAGAATGCTCAGCCACAAATCAGGACAGCCGACATTGTACGCTGCTGGGAGTTTTATGGGGCTTGATTACAATATCCCAAGTCATGGAAAAGTAGCCTAACTACCCCACTACGATGAGAATAAGCCACCAGTTCTGTTCAAGCTGTGCCATTGGACACAAAGAATATGAAATTCATGAGACTAGATACAGAATACTCATGCATGAGCTTGACAACATACCAAAGCTGTGACTGCATGAGAAAGGGACAGCCTTGTGTTTTGACTTGCTGGATCATTTATGCATTTTACATTACACTATGAATTACAAGGAAGCAATATACAAAACACGCCCTCCCCTAAAAAAAACCAAAACAACAAAACACAAGCAAAAACATTCAGCAAATATCCAACGAAATAAGAACAATTATATAGAAAAGTCCTTCTCTACGCTTCCTCTATGATGAGTATCCTAACATGTAGCCTAGCAATTACGGATCTTATGTGCTTGCTCTCCCTGTATCCAGCGCTAAAGAGCATATTTTCCCACCAGAACACAATGCCAACTAGCAGTTAAGTCATTGGTATATGGGGCTACAGGTTCAAAAGTCCTCAAGTTCAGCAATTAGAACCTTGGACAAGTGCTCCAATCCTTCTGAAAAAGTTCAGTCCTTGCCATGTCTTTTGATGTTTTGAGAGAAATTAGGTAATTGCCCACAGCCAGTGCACAGCTTGGCTGCCTGGGTGCAGGAGCAAGATCCAGTTTTAATCAGTAATAGAGAGTCAAAACATCAATCAGTAATTTCTAGGTAGTCCAGCTAAAAGACAATGCTTCCAAAGTATTTCATCATCACTCATTATTGGAGCTGCTTTGAATCTCATTTTTAAGTGTTAACTTTTCCTTACACAGTGTATATTGGATACTGGTGTCTGCATCAGCTTTGTGAATTTAATTTCTAGAGTGCAATGTCCAACTGCTGGGCACTACAGCAGTGTGTGCCTTCATGCCCAGATCCTCTTTTTAAAGATCAAAGCTTTTTAACCAAAGAAGAATTTATGCACATTCTGGCTACCAAGAGAACATCTTTCAATGGGATATGCAAAGGAGGGGGGAAAACAAAGTCAGAAACTTCAGTCCATGTAGTTAATCTTCTAGAATTGTCGTTTTTCTTTTGGGAATGGAAATATAATCAGATTCATTATCAGAATTAAAATGAGAAAAGAATGACTGCTCCAAAGATTTCTCACAGCACTTCAGTCCTACAGTTTAGCTCACTTGACAGACCACACAGTGACTGTGAAGGTCTACCTGTCTGCGTAGCTGTACTGGAGACAGTTTGAGAGGAAGGCATGAGATCCAAATTTACACAAGTGTAGCTCTTCTAAATCATGTAGGAGGCATACAAAAAAGACTTCCTACACTGCTATTCAAATCCCCAGACTGAGGCAGTATCTATGGGAAGATACTAGATGTAAGACAATGTCCTTTGTTATATGGAGGTGAAGGGAAGGAAAGGAAAATATAGAGTAAATTTCAGGAAAAATTTCCTGTTAGTGAAAGGGTAAAAAAAAATCTACTATTAAAAAATATTCTTTGGAGTTTGCAAATTAAATAAGAAGAAACATTTAGTATAGGAACAGATGACCGGCCCTTTCTTTGAAGCGTGATGAGACTTCAAATCTAAGCAGCATTCCTGAGCACTGTCAGACCTAGATGAAGAAAAAAGAGAAACTAATAGAAGATGCATCCCTTCTTTGATAGACTAGTGAATTAGTCAGACCACTTAATATTCCAGTTCTTATTTTAGATTTCATGTACGGAATCCTAATGAGCTAACCCTTTCAATGCTCCTCTGAACATAAGCAGGTATCACTATTTTCAGAGTTGGGAACTTGGGTCAGAGAAGAGAAGTTCATCTAAGGTGACATGGAAAGGCAATAACAGGGATGGTTTTGGAAATGCAGTTCTGAGTCCCCACAAAAAAAAATTAATGTATTTTAAAATATGAATTTGTATGAGAATTCAGTAATCATGAAATTAGCATATAGAAGTATCACTATTTCCCTTATATTTCATCACATAGAAGTGTGTTATCTACAACATATTTGGGAAATTTTTCACAGAAGGAAGGTTTGATATAGGAAGAAGTTCTGTGTCTATTTTATAATTTTCAGAATGAGAATAATACACTGTAGAAAAAAGCCTTTGAGAACTATGACAAGACAGGAAGCTCACTGGAAAGCTATCTAGAAGTTATACTGGGAAAACACCGTGAGGTGTCAACCCTTTATTGAGATCACTTATTAATTAATAAACAATGGTGTTGGAAAGTTTTTTTTTAAAGTTGAATTTTATACCTTGTTCAGCTATTGTTTTGCCATGATAACAAACAAATAATAATTCACATATACTAAGAGCTCTATCCAGGAGTAGCAGAACATTTAACAAGTCACAAGTTACAAAAAATAACCCATTTTCTTTTTTGAAGTTACTAGCTAGTCACCTATACAAATCTTCTTTCCCTGCCTTTGAAAGCTTACTTAATGTACTACCTTTTTTATTATCCAATCATTTTCCTATATTTTATTGAGGTTCAGAATTTTCACTTTTTTTTAACAATACTGTGAAATATGACAAGATGTGAAAATCCTGTCATTAAACGAATATAATTCATTATTACTCTACAGTGATTTATACTACCATAAACCAAAGTGTAACATAATTCAAGTTAAAGTCAGCTTCTAATGTTATTTGGACTATATATTGCCAACAGTCCAAGCTCGTTACTGTTTTGCCAAGGGTGTGTCTTAGAAAAGTAAAAATTACAGTATCTTTTGAACAGTTTGCTCATCAGCTTCCATTTTTGATTGCATTCGTTTAACTTGCTTATCTGAAAACAAGAGGGGAAAGAGAAAATCCAAGAAATTATATGCCTACATTGATGCATTCAAAATGTTTGCTTCAGGTCAGTCTCTAAACCAAGTGGAATGCACCAGGGATGAGAGCCCTCGCAGAACTGTGACCTTCACCACTGCCCTTGACATTCACAGCCTTCTTCCTGCTGTTCAGCCGGCTGGTCAGATAGAGATGAAGAAGTAAGTTCAAGAGCCAAGTGTGACTGAGTGCCCACAGCTTTTCATTAATACTAATTCTGGACATCCTTGCTGTTAGTCAAAGCCAATATAAAGTGTTTTAGCAGGTGCTTCTTTATTGCTCATTCAAAACTCCCAAAAGATAAGAAGCGCCATTGAATCAGATGATAAACGGGAATCAGGAATATTGTCTGTGTGAAATTCATCTTGCCAGTATTAAAGGTGATTCTGGGACTAATTTATAGGGATGTAACAAAGCTTAACCAGCCAAATTCTACTCTATTGACATAGTTTTCAGCCCTCTATTAAATACTTCACTCTGGCAATATGCGAGAAGAAACCTTCAGGTAAAGACTGTACCTTGTATTTATCAGGAAAAAATCCTTCTTTTAAGAACTGTGATAAAGCATGGGTATCAAAAGTAGCGATGGCTTATTTCAGAGAAACTGATTCTGTTAGAAACTTTCACAGAAACAAAACTAATTATATGAAGTGCACATTCAGATACCTTGCAGAAGTTAAAAAACTGCTCTAGAAAGAGAGTAGGTTTTAATACAGTTCCCTTAAAGTAAAATAGTAGACCACCATTTGAAAATAGCATTATCTACATATGACACTTTTCTATTTCATTAACTTTACAGCATGAATCTGTAGCAAAATATGAATTCTAGCCACACTGCTATGCAAAATTAGAAGTCTCAAAAGCCACAGCAAATATTCTTTTGTCAAAAATTAAAAATATGTAAATATATGCATTAAAATTAGAATAAATATGTATGAATTTCTCTACAAATACATACAAAATCAGCATTCAATACCAGAAAAAGACAACAGTTCAGAAATAAGTCACCATCCTTCTGAAGGATCTTAACAATAAATTCCAACTTTAGTGGCATGTATTACACGCTGCATTTAAACTAATCATCTTGCTCTAACATCAGTTTAAAGTTTTACCTAATAAATATTTTTCTGTTTCAGAGCATTTTCGAGACAAGAAATCTCATTGTGCAGTTTAAAAAACTCTTCTTTGAAATCCTCGTTCTCTTTTTTCAAGCTTTTGTTTTTTTTTATGGTCATCATCTTCAAAGACAACCTGAAAGATTGCGATGCCTTGAATTTATAAGTAAGTAATCAAAGATTTAAATATGCCGCACTGGTGTAATATTATACAACACAGTATCATATAATTTCTGAATTCTATTACAGAGTCATAATATGAATAGAAAAAAGTCGAGCCTCTAAATAGGTCCCTGCTAGAAGAAAGGCTGCAGTACATTATATACAAAGACCATAACACATGGGGACATTTTATTGACAGGAATAATGCATATCATACTGTTTGTGTGCCCTCATCATTCAGGTCAATTTATTATGGAGGCTGTGTCCAGGAAGGCAGCTGGGGCCTATCCACCCACACTTCCCCCCGTGTTTATGAAGTGCTGTCCGTAACTAGGCAGGCAGGAGAGACCGTGGACAGGCAACACCAGGGGGTTGCAAAGTGCATGGCTAAGGAGGGGGGCTTGTTGCCTTTGTGCCATTTCTCAGTGACAGTGCTGCCAGTGTCATGAGGAGCACATCACATGTCAAAGCGGTGAAGTTTTCAGGCTGGGAGCCGCATGGAGTCCATCAGGCCTTCTGATATCAACACAGTTGGTTTTCTACTTGGTGTCGGAGCCACCCAGAGGCAATTCATATTCTGAACATTAACATGGCTTTGCATGCCTGTCACACATAGACCGTGCAGGGGTTTAATGCTATTGAAGACTACGGTTTAAATCTCTATGCAAACAGTGATTACCTTGTAAGAAGGTTCCAGGATAACATGCAACAAAAGACTTTAAAGTTATAGTTTTAGTAAAGCAAACTCATTTACATTTTTATTATGCGTGTCCTTTGTTTAAATCTTGCCACGTCCATTATGGAAAAGACTTCTTATGCAACTGAAGCTTATTGGGACAGCTACTCTCTTTTTCTTGTTGGTTTCAAAGCTATTGAAAACATTTGAATATATTGTCTTATGGCTGTCTAGATTTTACTGCCACATATTTCTTTTAAAATTATAGAAAAGCTTTCAGAGCTGGCACAGATCTTTATAGTAATACCAGAATATTAACTAACTCCTGAAACCATTTAAAATATTAACACAAAAGAGAAGACTCAGACAGCAGTTGCTTTGCTTACCAAAGAAAATTCAGGATATTATTTGCTTCACTTGATAAAAATATGAACTCTTTTAAAAAAAATTACTTCAAAATAAAAACGTAAGATACCTTCAAAAATAGAATTCCAAGGTTTTCAAAATGGCATACAAACTTAAAGTATAATGTAATGATTGGTAAAATTTAGTCCATAACTATGTTTTTCCTCAAAAAAAAGACATTTTAGATCTCCAGTTTACCAGAATAAATTATCAATGTACATATAGTTTTGGCCACGAAGTTTTCACCAATTTCATAAGAAATCATGTAAATAAAATGCAAAGTGCTTTGGAAAGTAATTTATATTAGTTTGTAGTTCCCCTGCCTTTACTGAAGAAACGGTAGCAGTTTACATAAAGACCAAGGATGATTAACAAAATGTTACTTTTAATAACATACTTTAAAAATAAATTTTAATGTAATATTTCAGCAGTATTTAATTTTAAGCAGTCTTAACACAGTGACAGATTTAAAATTAATCCTCTGAGACAATTGTCAGAGCGCATGCTTTTTTGGAAAACTTGTACCAAATCCTGTAGACAGAGGAGCGAGTACACTCTACGGCAAACAGTAGTTAAGAAAACAGCACGCGCAATATTTAAGCAATTAGCTAACGCTCTGGTCTGGCACAGTGGTCAACTCTAAACCAGCGCAAAACAAACTCAAGAGTTTCAAAAGACCTTTTAAGCAACAGTTACCGCTCTTAATAGGCTTAAGTATTTATTCCTTTGCACCGGCTGTGTTTGAGCATCAACAGCTGATGCTCAAAAAGGAACCTTCACATAAAATAAAAAGATTTTAATTAATCCTGTGACTATGTTTGAAATGGTATCTCAAATCTAAGTGCAATCATAACCTTTTACTGTTGTAAGGAAAGGCTGTAAACCCCACAAAAGCCGTTCTCTCCACCAACTTGCACTTTGCACATTACTCGGATAACCTTTAGCTCGAGCTCCACCACCTGCTAAAAGCAAGAACTGCACGTAATTAACTATTCAGTCTCCTGCTGCAATGAGGACACTCATTAGCAAAGTGAACAAAGGGACAATTTTCTGTAGCTACAGTCATCTGTTACACTTTGAGTGGCAGGTTTTGTAGCAATGTTCTCTCTACCATCTGCCCACAGCGGTAGCGTTTGGCTTGCTTAAACTAGGCAACTTTTAAGTTGTAAGAAAAAAGGGTTAGAGGTTGGAAGGAGATTTTAACATGGCTTGTATAGGAGGCTTCAGTATTTCTCACCTTTTTCTGTTTTATTGCCTTCATTCTGACAGTTTTACTACTTTAAGTATTAAGTATGATTCTATGATTCTATGATTCTATTCTAAGTAAAAAATATGCATATTTTTGCCGTACTGAATTCTACTAGATATTTGCTAAGGTTATGTATTGTAGACTTCTATGACTGCTTTTCTGATAATAATAGACACATGTGCATACATAATTTTGAAATATAACAAAGTTCAACTCGATTCAGCTACCTGTACTCATAGTATTCTACCCAAATAAGCAAAGGTGAGAGACCACACTTATTTATCATGCAGTTGAGAAATGTGAGCTTCTATTTGGTATCCTGCAGTAGTTTGTATACACTCAAAATAATCAATTGGCCTTTTGAACAACAGCTATGATTTTTGTGCTCTTATTGCAAAGAAATACGATGCAAATTGCTGATGCTGTGCTATGACATAAAAGAAGAAAATACTTGAGCATATTCTAGTCAAAATTATAAACTGAAGTTGTTACCATTGTTGATTTATTGGGAAGTTGCCTCGAAAACAAATCAATTCTCAAAAATATTGCCGTCCAACTCATTACGCACCTTTCAATTTCTAAGCTCTACTTTAGGTACTTAAAGTCTGCATTATGTGCACCGCAAGAGGGTGCAATTGCACCAGCTGTCATGAAAACATTTACGAATATACCAGTCTTAAGTTGCAAGGGGAATTACAATTTCGGTATTTTTATTTATTGTTATTATCCATAATGTGTTACATTAAGGTTGAACATGGGAACCTCTGTATGGCCACTGGTTGAATACGAGCTTTTACTTTTCAGTCAGTCATCCTGTTATTACACTCTTTATTACAGCTAATGCACACATTTTTTTAAGAGGCTTCTGGTCTTGAAGACTCCAGAAGATAAAGATGTCATAATTTCTTTGACAGTATGCTCTAATCAGCAATCGTTCTCATAGCGGTTTCATCTCGTAGCCTTTGTATTTGATTTTGTCGTCTATGAGGGTCTTTTAAATGTAACAAAATGTAGACACCAGCCAGGAAGAGACTAACAAGTTGCTACTGGCTGAAATAGCTTCACTTACGCTTTCCAAGGCATGTCAGAGCTGGAAAACAGATTAAAGACAGCATAGCTTTGAGGAAAAACAGGCATTTCATTGCAAACTCTTTGACAGAAGAAAACAGCTAATGTTTCTTGTTTCTGCTTCGTATAAATGCAGAACTCAGAGAAGAAGGTGGTGATGACAAAGTGTTGCTGTATGAGTAGGTTAAAGATTGCACAGATACTGAAGCAACCCTTCAAGTGCAGCCTAGGGATAAAGTGTTAGCCAGCCAATTTGATACTAATTGTTTATGGCAGCCAGTCTTCTCTATTTTCCTTTTTTTTTTTTTTTCATCTGTTCAGAAACATATCTGGGACAAAGATCAGTTAGAGAATTTTTGTGAACTTGTTAGAATATTTCTCATGACCTGGGGAGAGATTTAAGTTGTCATGTACAGTCCCTGTTAAGAGAATGCTGTAGAGACCCCAAACCCTAGGCAAATACCACTAAGTCCTCTCCTTGGCAAGATATTCAGATTCTGTAACCAAGTAATCTCAGACTAGTCAATAAACAGATGTAAGATGAGTTTTCCAACTCAGAGTATTTGCCCCAGCTCTTAAAAATGTTTTGACTTTTTCTTGTTCACTTCTCTAACTGTGCAGACTAGGACTAGTACTCACAAGATTCCAGAGACCAAATATCACCTTACACTTACTTAATCGTTGAAGAATTCTACCAGATCTTTTAAAAACTGTTGTAAACTCTGAGTCTGTGCTCAGTTGCCAGTGTACTCCAACACTCCCCCCACCTCCTCTCTCCTTTTTTTTGTAGATACTGAATTCTTGAAGATAGCACCCCGTTCTGTAGGTATGGGCTGCTTTCCTTGCTTCTAGAGGTATAACTAGTAATTTGTTTCTACGGATCAGATGCACAACAGGTTGCTACAACTGCCATGTGCTGTCATTATCTACCAATCAACCTGTGCTGCCTACAAGTTTAGTCAGCAGTGGTTTAATTTAATTTCAGACCATCAATGAATAATGTGGAACCTTTATTGATTATTACAGAACTTTACTAACCAACCAACCAACCAAGATCTATACAATACAATTTACAGGTATTTTTTGGAAATCTTTCATTGCTGAATAGGAGCTTTGCCCAAAGAAAATTACTTTATCTGATTCATAAATTACGCAAAATGCAGGACCTGGACAGCATTCCATTTTACTGGAGTTAAAAGGACAAATGGCAACAGTAGATATCTCACCTACAAGCTCCATAGTCTATGTAATTAACATAACTTTGACTGAAATTCTTGAACTGAAGCGAAAACGTCACTGCTGTGCCTCTTGGTTTTACTGTATAGGAAAAGGGCCTCATCTATGTGTGTCCACCCAAGGTCTGAAAATACAGACTTTTAGGAACTTCCCATCCCTTAGTGACACATAGCAAAATTAAATTTTAAGGCATGATACATCTTTCTATAGCATATTGAATACCATATTTTATACAGTGCTACTAAATCAAACACCCTGCGGAAAGTCTTGTCTTTACTGGTACCACTCAACCAAAATTGTATTCTATTGAAATAATGAAATCAGTTTTGTTGGAAGATAGCTATTTTGCATAAAGCCTTTAGTGCTGATTAGGAAAACTCATATTAAGTTTTCCACTATGTTAATATATGTAACAAATCAGGCAGCAGTCTCACAGGGACCCCTGCAACTAAGCTATTTGGATTTCCTCATGTAGAAATATGTACTCTCTATAAACAAGTAAAATCCTCTCTGGAGGTCAATAAACAAGAAATTATTTGTTAACATGGGATACCAGCATCTTGTTATGCTTCCTCCTATACATAGAACATCCTTTTTTAAATTGCCCCTGGGATTCTCACATTGTTAATGTGATTCTATAAGTTTTGCCTAAGAGTAAGCTCATACAGATGCAGCCACTTCCTTTGCTCCCAATACATTTAAGATTATGTTGTCCTTAATGGTGCCATTTACAGTCATTTCCTTGATACACTGTCCACTTTATATCCTTCAAAAAACTTCTACTTGTATTAACCACTATAGTTTTCCCCTTTCCCCACATTCGTTACATATTGCCTCAATTTCTATCATCTGATAACACCTTCTTGCCATGGAACTAAATCAGCACTTCAGTAAAAGCTGTTTTCTTCCTTGATTATGAGACTATGGATTTTTGGTCACGTAAGACCAAAGATTTCAGAGATTTCAGCTTTTTTGTTCGTATTATCATGTTCAGATTTTAAACCTCACCCAGTTTCCCCCAACAATGCAAATCAAGCTTTTGAAATACTGCATGTAGTTGCATAAAAGAACACCTGCATACACAAATGTGTTCATATACTTATGGCATAAATTACTAATTTATTATTCACTTTGGCCTCACCTCAAGTACTATCCGCTGTTCTGGGCCCTGCAATTTAAGAGCGATGTTAAGATAATCAAATGTGTCTGGAGGAGGGCAACAAAGCTGGTGGATGGGCTGAAAGGAATGTCTAAGAGGAGCAGCTGAGGACTTTGGGCTTGTCTAGTTTAGAGGACAGGAACCCAAGGAGTGACCTCATTGCTCTTCATAGCTTCCTGAAGATGGGAAGTAGAGAGAGGTGCTGAGCTCTTCTTCCCAGGATCCAGTGACAGCACATGTAGGAATGGTTCAAAGCTGCACCGGGGGAGGTTTCGGCTGGACATTAGGAAACATTTATTTACTGAGAAGTTGGTCAAACACAAACAGGCTTCCTAGAGAGGTGGTTGATGTCCCACACCTATCAGTTTGTAAGAGGCATTTGGATGATGCCCGTAACAACAGGATTTAACTTTTGGTGAGCCCTGAATTGGTCAGGCAGTTGGACTAGATGATCATTGTAGGTCCCTTCCAAATGAAAATATTCCCCTCCACTCCCATCCTCTTCCCTCCCTTCCCCTTCTCTCCTCTCCTCTCCTCATTCCTTAGAAAATTACTATAAATTAGGATAAATTATCAATAAATTAGGAGGTTGAAAGCAGCATTTGGTTAGGCTAATGTAAAAAGTTTTGACAGAAAATTCTCATTTCCTGACTATATTTTAGGAAGAAAAAAAATTCCAATGCACCACCTGTGTCTTCACATGATATGAAGGAGTGCTTTAAGAGCTACTCCTGCCCTTCTCCAGTTTGCTGCTTCTAACAGAACTTCACCAGGAAGGTGTGCTAGCACAAATTCAGGATTACAAGTCTTCATGTACAGTTACCTACAATGTAAAAACCATATTGTTCTTTGATGTTGAATACCACTCCTCTCCTTTTTTTTTCCTGACTACTTCTTCTCTATAAACTGTTTTAGTTAAAGATTTCAACTTTACAGCTAGAGTTCTACCAGATTTCCATAATGTCCCTTGCGACACATTACTTGACAACAGTGACTATGCCCATTTCCCCTCCCCTTTGTTTAAATCCTGTAATTAGTACATATAGTCAGTTAACACACTGCTTCTCTCCACATCCTCTGCCATTTCAAACTAACATTATAGTTTGCTATATAAAAAGTTGCAATACTATTTACCTTCTCAGATGAGGTTATTAGTGAGAATCTACAAGTATGATTATTTTTTGTTAAAAGGCTGACCTCAATGTTTTAGATACAACATGCGCATATATCTCAGTATACCATATCTGGCTCCAGCATGACTACCAGCTGGCAGCTTCAGTGTCTTTACAGGGAGTTTCACAGCCATTACAGTGGGTATACCCATGCCATTTAGTTAAGATGCAGAGTCCAAAATCTGCATCAAAACCTCTGATGACGCACTAAACAATTCTGTGTTACAGGCATTGAAACTTGCAACCACCTAAACTTGTATCACTAAAAGCTGCACAACAGTTTAAGTACTGCTGCCAAACTATTCTGAACCCTAAAATCAATGAAAAGTTTAACATCTTTAACATCTAATTTCCAGTGGAAGTTACAAATGTTTCTTTACGAGCTGTTTTCTGATCCATCTAGATGTTCTAAAGGTACTTCTGCCAACTCAGAGTTTTTAAAAGATAGTGAGAAGGTGACTCTGGACCCCTAGAATTCCACAGCCTACTGTGATAATGACAGTTGTTGTTCACATCCTTCTCTTCTCTTGGAGAAGACATATGAACCATAAAGAATGCAATGACAGCCTCTTAGTACATTCACAGAGGAGCCTGGACTACAGCCCGTTACAAAGAACATTTAAATATACATATATAAATATATGTAAATATATGTAAATATACATATATAAATATACATCTCATACAGTAAAATAGCCTCACTGGGGCTTACCCAAATGAAGCAAGAAAAATAAGCCATATCACTGTTGACTGTAGTAGCTAATGGTCTGTTGCAAAAAGAAATCAGAATCACCTCCTTCTGCACACAGGAATTACTGACCTGGCTTAATGATCCAGTCCTAGACCAGGCTGCATAGCTACAAATTCAAACCGAGGAGAGATACCTAGATTCCTCAAAGAGTACATTGTAGACTCCCTGTTTCTCCTTCACAGGCCATGCTGTCTACCTTATGGCTGCAGCACAGTCAGGTGGTATTTTCAGATCCCATTGGTACTACACATCTCAATGATGCATAGAGAGCAGAGATCGAAAAGCAATCCAGTGTCAGGCTTAGCCAGAACCTCTTTAGAGCCTAAGACTGCTTTTCATCAGCCTAAAGCGCATGTTGAGTTTTGAAAAACTGTTATAGATTTCTCACACTTCGGTGAACTGAAGATGAGTATAGTTAATATGGGTGGAAGAAGGACGTGTTTATGTTACAGAAGGGATAGATATAAAGGCGGTGTATGGACAAATGAGACTGAATTATGTTTCCCATTTGAAGACTATGGACTGAATAAGTAGGGCAGTTGTTAGCCATTGTAACTAGCTATTTATGTCTGCAATTGAGTGCGGAAAAAGACTAATAATGGAAAAGGGCTTTTCACATCTATTAATGGTTGTACCCAGGCGGTTGTCATACTCCACAAACTTGTACTGCAGGAGTCAAGAAAAATCAGACATGAGGGATTTGGTATTTAATGTTTATATTTTAAATGAAGATGTATCTTCATTGCATTCTTGAAATGCTGATCTAAATTATTAACAATTCTAAAGTAGAAAAGAAAACATTTACTTTAGAAGTTATTTAGAGGCAGTAGGAAGAAGGAAACATGAGAAAACAGAAGTAGTTCTGTAAGTAGCAGTAGACCAGAGGTAGACTTTTCTGTAACTGACATGATGCATGGAGTAAGAATAGCACCGAGAGCAATACTTTATAAAAGTTTTACAATACTTTTTGTATTAATTACAATACTTAATAGCTAATTACAATACTCTTAATTTTTCTCAGAAGTGGCTATTTTCCAAAAGCTGTATTTCACTATGTAATTTTAAAAAGGAAGACAGTTTTTCTTCAGATAGTCTGTACAATCTACAGCACTTTTTAAAAGCTACTCTGCTTAAAATGTTAAAGTAATTGCTAGGAAGATTCCACAAATCTCACAAAAAACAAACCAAAAACAAACAAAAAATAAACCAACGCCCAAAACCTTACACTTGTTTTTGGAGCATATTTTTTTTCTCCAAGTGATGGTGCTATGCATCATTATTCAGGAGTGAAGAACCAAAGTAAAAAATTCGCATCTTCACTCTCTCTGAAGTCTTAATAAATCTTGTAATTTCTGTACAGAAGCCACCCTTTTCTTCACTGCTAAAGCCTACTTTTGGCCTTCTAATCACCCACTTTAAGCCACGCAACATTACTGGAATGCATATCATCTTCTGGCTCTTGCTCAGTGTTTGCAGCATTCTGATTTCCTCTCACATCTTTTTAAAATTCCTCAGCTTCACAGCTCCTCATATATTTTCTGTGAACTTTTCTCCTTTGCTTCACATTTCTCTCTCCTATTCTCTGAGACAGCCACATGATTAATGTTGGTTTGAACTCATTCACAAGTGCACCTGTTCTCCTGTCCCTGCACATGTATAAGAGATCATTAATTCTGTGAAAATACATTCTTTTCTCTTTCCAGGATTCTCTATAATTTTCTATATACTCTATTATACAGTAGATGCTGTTAATACACTGTACACACTTCCCACTATATATGTCCACTTGACTGTGCTATGTATAAACAACAGTAGAATAATTAGAGTTAAATATTTATAGCCAATACCTTTCCCAACCACACACTTAAGTGGTTTAATTAATTAATTAATTAATTAATTAAAATACTAACTTTGTTTTGTCAAGAAGTACAAATCTGCATGCTCCATTTGCATGTGGGGGAAGAAAGAAGAAATTTAAATTCCATGCTTTCTAATTCGGATTATTTTTAGTGTTCCAATTACATCGTGGTATCTGTTAATTAGAAAGTTTGTGGCACAATCCCTAGAGGGCAGCAGAAAGCCACCTGGAGTGCCCACAATTGGTCATTGCTCTCTATTCGACAGCACAAGAGTTCTATCATCAAATTCATCCAGACATTTTCATTTTTTATTGAACCAAACGGCACTTTATGTGAAGTGGTTTAATTAAGAGACCAAATTGAAGACTGTGAATTAAAGCAAGTTCTCTTTGTTTGCTGTGAATTAAAGCGTGCTCATCCCTTCATTTGATTTGACTGCCCTCAGTAACAGGGAAAAGCAAGAACTGACTGTATATTTGGGTCTAATCCTACACTGCTCGAGCATTTGGTGGTCAATTGTTTTTCACTAGTCAAGAAAGCAAAACCTGCAATTTTTCCTTTCTTCCACTGGTATCTACTAACATACCTCACTCGTGTTGTAATAACTATGATGTTACTCATCTAAAACTATACCTGAATACGCTAAACTGCATAAGGGGGGCGGGAACAATACTTGTAAAAACAACTATATTCTTTTGTTATTTTGTTTCTATCCAATGTAGTTTAAATGTTTAGTCTTCATGAAAAATTCAAATACACCCTTCTCCAGGTTTTGAAGTTATTAAAGCAAAGATATCTATAATTAGTTTATGACATTAATACTCAGATCAGCATTCTACTGCCACATTAATTATTAAAATCCACCTAAATATTTGCTCAGAGAACAGCCAGTGCATCACATAACTGTTGCTGGTAGCTTTGTTGATCTCTTTCTGCAATTCAATTCATAACAAATTACTGAGAACTTTGGTGTGCAATAAAAAGACACAAGCAACATCCAAACCAAACCAAGCCAAACCAAACAACTTTTATATATTCTTCTTTTTCGCTTCAGAAAATTAAGTGCTATCCAAGCAGCTGAACACTTTTTCTATCACTGTTTTTGCCCCATCTTTTTAATATTTGCTTTTATTAATGTTCCTATCAGAAGCTTGAAACTGAGGTTTTATGCACAGTTCTCCCTTTTAGTGAGGGCTCACTGGTTATTACATGATTGCCTAGGAATGTTAATGTGTGGGATCTGATTTACGACCTAAAGATCATTGACTATAGATTTTAAAAGAAAAAAATCTGGAGAACTATAAATAATTTATACAGACAGGAAGTGTGCTACATTTCTTGCCTATTAAAATATTGTTATAAAGTACTTTACTAGAAATAGCCACACTAAATTTGAAGAAGTATTCATAGATATGGTTGTAAATACACCAATGTAATCCATGTTCTGTTAATTGAAAATTTGCAAAAGTCACCTTTAGTCAATTTTAAATCTATATTAGCACTTTTCTTTATTTCCTTATATTCAGTGTTTCTCTGGTTTACTATTCATTATGTAAAATATCGTATCAATCTGCACAAAGAGGGTGTATGAATGAGAACTGGCATCTACTGAAGATTAACATGCAAGTGAACAGAATTTTTCTCTTTACTTATCTATGTGAAAACTCAATGTCTGTCAGCTGATCATTTATGTATTTACAAAGGTTTGAAGCCTACTCTTCAATTGTTTTCTTCATACTGTGCTTGAATGATGCTTTTGTATCAAGATCAACAAATCTCACTGGAAGGAGTGAACGAGCTAAACCTCAAAATCCTAGTATTATTTATTTTTCTATACACAGCAAAATAGTCAAAAGTAGGACTGTACTGTACTGGCTAGATTCACTCACCTAAACACAAGCATGTAATGCATTTCTATGTTCTGTGGTATCCTCTTTGGTCTACAGCGGTCACTTGGGCATAGGTCTCCACACCTGTAAGAGCTCACAGCTTCACATCCATGCTTGGGATGTTTTAGGCCATTACCAGGAGTTTCCATCTGCAAAGCAGAATACTTAAATTGAGGTGTCTACATAAGAATAGGGTAAGTTTCTACTACAGGCAACAAAGTCAATGGAACTTGACTCAGTTGCTCGTGTGCACATGGTTTAGTGTCTGAAAAAGTGAGGTATGAAAGACAGCTTATGCAGGGCTAAAGGAAATATGTCCCTTTCTGAAACCAGAGACAGAGGCCAAGTAGCATATCTTTAGACATCTCCACTGAGCACAAAGACAGATCTGCACTGACTCTATAGGAAGTTTAGATGCCCTGCTCAGGCAGAGATACGCCTGTGAGACACCTACATGTAGGCTTCTTAATCTGTGAGCTGATTCTCACCCCAAACAACGAACTTAACTGTTAAATAAGGTCTTGGGGAATCTTCTATAAGGAAATGAGAAATACTGTCCCATAACACATTCTAACGAAATGAAAAAGTAATTATGTGAAGAAAACTGTAATTCTGAAGAACAAAACATAAATTATGAAAATGTGCCAACATGAACATATATTGCCGTGTCAGAAGTATCAATGACATCTTTGTCATGTTTGTTGTAAGCACTATGCCATTGTATCACTCCTGTGATGATCAAAATTTAAAACTGACACTAAGAAAACTGCAATTCTTGAAGTGTAAGATCTCAATATACAGTATCAAGTGTATATTTCAATAGTCCCAGGCAAGGAAAGCATAGTGAGAACTGACCCCCAATATGAAAATACTGTATCCAGATCCACAAAGTGTTCTCCGTTAAACCAAAAACTCCCTCTCCAAACCTTCAGTACTGCATATTTGAAAGATATTTTGATTTGATATTTGACAGGCAGAAAATATTTATGCAGGAAGAATATTTAGTTTTCTCAAAAAATAACTAATTGAGGAACATTCAAGTATCTGCCAGATGGTAACTAGTCAGATTCTGCAAAGGACACCTACACATATCTATCAATACAGATATCAAAATGTAAGCTCAGAATGTGGTCTTGTTTATAAACCCTAGTCCAACACTCTGCAAAGTATTTTATGGTAAAAAGAATAAAAATATCTGCATTTTAGCAAGAAGTGACAGAGGAAGTGTTAAAGGAAATGTGTTCTGCTTGCCACTGGCACAGATGAGCAAAATACTCTCAAGTCTTTCAGGGATGTGAGATAGAATGGGATATTGCTTCTAAAAATACTAATAAAAGCATTTAATTTTAGTTCTTATCTCTATATATATCATCTGAGAGCTAAAAAGAAAAGTTGTGGGCTTTTTTCCTAGAAAATTAACCTTCTTGTGCCCATAATTATTTTATATCCTGAAGCACCTTCCTTTGTTACGCATTTATGTTAGGCAGGCTGCACTTCCCCTCCCTAGGGACTGCACCCTCCCTCCCAAGTCTAAGCATTAAATTTTCAGGGAGACACTTAAGATACACATATAATTGTGCAAGAGTAGATAATACAATTTGGATCTTCTTTCCAATTTGCTTTCGTATGTGATTTGCAGAAGCATTGCAATATTTTATTTAATCTCCTTAATCAGATGTGTGAGGTCTCCTTAGGCATATTCATAACTGGTATCAGGCAAGTATCAATGGAAGCGACAAGCCCACATTTAGTTCCAGACTCTTAGCCACTATTAGATAGGTTCAGAATTTTCACCTACACACATATTTTTTGGTACATTAAACAACGTTAATCCCCATGTAATCTTCTGATTCAGACAGTCAAGTATTCCAGTCTCTAATTCATCTAGCAATACTTAGATACTACTCTCTCTCTCCCTCTCTCTCTATAATTTATATATTACTCACAAAAATGATCAGAGGGCTGGAACACAACTCCTATGATGACAGGCTGACGGAATTGGGGTTGTCCATCCTGAGAATAGAAGACTCCAGGGAGGCCTTATTACGGCCTCAATACTTAGAGAAGGCATATAAAAAAGATGACTAGAGATTTTTACCAGGGCCTGTTGTGACAGGACAAGGGGTAATGCTTTTAAACTAAATGAGGGTAGATTTAAATGAGATATAAGGAAGAAATTTTTACAATGAGTGGCAAAACTCTGGAACATGTTTCCCAGAGAGGTGGTAGATGTCCCATCCCTGGAAACATTCAAGGTTAGATTGGACGGAGCTCTAAGCAATCTGATCTAATTGAAGATGTCCCTGCTCATTGCATGGGGTTGGACCAGATGGCCTTTAAAAGCCACTTTCAACTCAAGCCATTCTGTAATTCGATGAGAAACTCCTCACTGAAGCAGCTGTGATCCCAGCTATAAGGCTGCCCTGTAAGATGCATAGTGCAGCCAAAAAGTCTAAATTACCATGGGCTATGTTAACATTAATTTAGTGCACAAATAGATAATTTTCAATCGAAAGTACAAGTAGATTCTTCCAAAGCAGAAGTGTATAGAAGTGTCAGGGGAGGTTTACGTTAGACATTAGGAAAAACTTCCTCACTGGAAGGGTTGTTAAGCACTGGAACAGGCTGCCCAGGGAGGTGGTGGAGTCACCATCCCTGGAGGTACTCAAAAGACATATGGATGAGGTGCTTAGGGACATGGTTTAGTGCTGGGATTGGCAGTGTTAATGGTTGGAATTGACGGGTTTAGGGCTCTTTTCCAACATGAAATGATTCTGTGATTCTATGATTCTAAGCTACAGTCCTTGTCAGTTNGCTTGGCGCCGGTGGCGGAGCCGCGATCCGGTCGGGCATCTCTCGCAAAGGCGTCGCCTAGTCCCGCCGGCCTCTATCGGCCTCTGCCGCCAGCCCGCTCCCCATCGCGCCGCGGCCCCCAGTGGGCGCTGCTGCCGCTAGCAGAGGCCGAGCAGGCCGCCTCGGGAGCAAAGCCCGGTGTCTGGTTCCCGCTCGAACACTTCCTCAGGGGAGCAAACTCGTCCAACTGGAGCGTCCCGTCTCCCGAGAGGCAGAACGCTTTTCGTGTGTTTCTCTCGTTTGTGACCAGTCAACTGTTGCTCCACAGATATCCCCGCTCCCTTTTAGATATTTTTCCCTTTCAGCACGTTAATCTACTTCAGGAACCTCTTCTCCACCTTCAGCCGACCTTCTCACTGTCAGGGGCATCTGTCTAAGTGAAGACTTCCTATTTAAGTTACAAGTGCAGTTAAGTTGAAAATGTAATTGGCTAGATCCTTGCTGGAGAGTAATTACCTGATCAGAGTTCTTGCACTCCAGGTGAATTATTGTCAGGGCAAACATTTTTTTTTTTTTCCCCACATCATAGCATGTTTCAGAGAATATGGCATATAACGTGGTAGCCAAATGGAACAATTCCCACCACCCAATGACCATCCTGAACTTCATCTACCTCTCCCTCCTCCGATCTGCTTGAAAACAGGTGAAAAGTTCAGATGGGCTTTTAAAACTACATAAGAATGGGAAGAAAATGTGGAGGAAATACAGAATAGTGACTTAGCTGCTGAAGGTAGAAGAAGAAAAGCTCAGGGAGTTTATGACTGATGTCAAATGAGTATAAGCCATTACAAGTGCCCTATATTCTTTCATTGTAATAACAAACTTGCGCTTTGACATTCTAGTTTTCACATGATTAGGAGACAACGATGTGATGCCCAAAAGCTATGCATAATTTTCTTATAACTCTCCCTTGATGTAAGTCCATCAGAGCGTATGAGCTAGCTGGTAAAACTATAATTAATCTGTGTATGAATGCACTATTTGTCCTGTAGTGCTCTGACCTCAATAGTTGCTAGCATTTACACTAAAAATCACTTCGACTTCGCTTGAGCTCAAGTTAAACCCAGAGAGGTGGCAAGCATTTGCTATCAAACACCACATCACCATGGCACAACTCCATAGATACAGAAGCAAAATAATGACTTACCTAATAGAAACTGTAAGGATTTTTAAACAGGATGATTTCTGCTGATGGAGTTGAATTTTTCTAGGAGTAACACCTGTGTCTGTTCAATGTGATACATAATTTTTATGGATGAGATTACAGACTGTTTCCTTTATCGAAAAGAATAAATCACTATTTGCAGTATTTGGAATGATTACCATGGATAAAAGCATTTCAGCGTCTGTGAATCCACAGAAGCGTCAGGGATTGATATGGCTTATAGAAAAAATGTGCCTTTGTTTTCAAGAATGAAAATAACTTTATTAATCACACCTTTTCTGCAAGCTCTAGGCAGTATCTCATTTCATCCACAGAAGAAATATGGAAAGAGATACAAACTGCCAAGATAAAATTAAATGCTAGATTTTTTCTCTTTCTTGAGCTCAAGCTGAAAAGGGGATAAAACAGTGATCTCTCTATATTAGTGAAAGGTAATTGATAAGAAGGCTAAGAAGTTAGATCTACTACAAGAGATGTCATCAATACATTCAGAAATATTACTTGAATATAAAAAGGGAGATTTCATTATTAAGTCATGTACTGAGTAATAGTTTAAACTGATACTTGTAACTCAGGTCTTGTCAGGCATTTTATATCAGTTAGAAAAAATATGAGGGAAATTGAGAGAAAGGCAGAAATTGTCACTTGGCTTAAAAACACCGTTTCTAAAACCTGTCCTACTTTTAGGTCACTTTTCAACAATAATAATGTACAGAAGAGTACATTTCAGTTTGGGAAAAAATCTGATTTGCTGGTGGAAACAGGAAAAAAAGTTTATTAAGATAGGCTGTAGTGCGATGTGGCAAAAACTGCCAAAAAATTACATCAAAGTTTTTATGACATGTAGGAATCAGATTACAGGTTAAGAAAACTTGTTTTCTTAATCCCATATATTGAATCTGTACATATGAAAGTTATATCCATTAGAGGACCTGACCGGAAGATTCACATTTAAATCACTGACCAGCAGATTCACATTTATTTATTAACAATGGAAAACACTGAAAAAATCAACACTTTTTTTTATTATTATGTATTTCATCCAGTGTTGGGTTTTTTCCTTATTTTTGATTACAGCCTGGTCTTAACTATTCTAACTACTATCTTTATGTTAAGTAGCTCGATGCTTCTACACCCTAATTACCTGCTGCACCCATAATAATCTTGTTTATTTAGAAACATCTTTGGTGTCTAACCTGGGCAAGGCCAGCTATTGATTCTTTTGAGATAATAATCAAAAGTTATTTGTTTATAGTCTTCAGTCACCAAATTGCCCGATACAGATTTTATGATACTTTAACCCAGTTAGGAGCTGCTGAAAAATGGAATTGGAATGGTACTGGTGCCAAATCTTTAAGAATAGCATTTACGGCACAATAAAGTACTGGTTTTAAGTTTGTGAAATTAGTTTAGTTGTAATCTTTGAAAACAAGTTGTTACTTGCCTCTGATTTGTGTCCTGTCTCTCCTGGCGCGTTGCTGTTCCGCTGGCTGGGGCTTCTGCTTTCTGTGCAGGGAACACTGTGGCACCACCACAGGCGAGGACTGGGCTTCTGCAGCAGCCCCGCTCTTTCTCACCGTGGCTTCCCACTCAGCTTAGGTGAACTTCACCTCTAGCGAACTGATGTTTACAGTTGCACGTAACATCTTTTTTTAAAACAAGATGCCCATTTATTGCTTGACTAAAGCACAGTATTTAGGGTCCATGATGCTAGGATGGAACAACAAAGCTTCTGTGGCTATTTGTGATGTGTCTGTTCTTCTCTTTTTGGCCTGGAAACTTTCAGTGACATGATCGAACTGGCAATGTACAGTAAAGCTCCTCTCCCCTTCCAGCTACCATATTTTCTTCATAGTCTAATTGTGATCATTTTACACATTCAGTCTCCTTTGACTGAACGTATCAAGAGTTAATGTGGGCTCATTAATTTCTGACTGAGTATCCAAGGCAACCAGGTTCATGTGCTAACAGTTCTTGATGTTTTTTCTTATGACCCAAAATGTCTCAGTCCTGGCTTTCAGAGAAACAAATTTTCTAAATTAGAGTGGGTCACAATGCAAGTAGGACAATTAAAACCATACACATTTCTTAGTTTTCCTCACTAGCTGAGCTATGTTTGTGGACCTAAGAGAAATACAATATATCTCTTTTATTCTCACTGGCTTTGCTGGAAAAAGCAAATAGATCTTCAGGCATATAGATCCTTCTGCAAGTCTGATAAAGCAGCAGTAAACTTCGTAAGAGAGAGTTGGTCTGTTTAAACTAATTACACTAATTCCTGAGACAATTTGGAAGAAAAACATGTAGCAGCATTTTCAGGAAAGAGCTGTATTTGCAGGGGGAGAAGAATGACAGATCATAAACCCCCAGGAAACTGAGATAAATGGAACAAAGAAGTGGGATGAGATTTGATTGGATATTAAGATCAAAGTCTTTATGAAGCTATGGCCCTACTGTTACTGTGAAACCATCATGGCCCTCACATTGCTATACCATCCCAATTTCACCGTGCTCCTGCTAGTATTTTGTTTCCAGGATCCTTTCATAAAATGATCTGCAATTATGTTATATCTGAAAGCCAAGGCTATGAGTCAAAACTAAATTTATTCATTGCCAGTTTGTATCCATTTCTTTTTGGCCAGCACTGTCCTTTAACGTAATGAGCTCTTCTTACTCCCTAGTATTTAATCTGTGATATATTTATAGAGATTCCTTCTCAACCTTCACTAGATAATGCAAGCCACCAACAGTTAGTCTCATCTTGTTAGACAGTCACTAGTGCTCTGATCATTTTAATTCCCCTTTGCTCCCATTCCAGTCAAAATTCAATGTCCATAAGCAGTGTTGACCAGAAATGCATAGAGTATTCCAGATGAAGTCTCACAAGTCCTTTTTACAAGAAATATTTATTTTGGATACATTCACACCTCCTGTGTTCTAGAATCCTTTTTGTGCTTTTGAAAGCTACATCACATCAGAAACTACAGTGATTCTGCAGTTGAATAGCACATGTGGGTCCTTCTCCTGTCCTGATGGTTTCCCATGGATGAGATTCTGCTAATAACAGAAATACTGACCTGCCGCTAGTCATTAGTACTTTCACTAGCACACTAAGTGCCAGTGAAATGAATGAAAATACTAAAGTCAGTCACAAGATGGATCTTTGAAGAGCTCCACTAACAAGTTTCCTTCAGTGTAATAATTCCTTTAAATTATCTTCAGTTGTCTCTCCTAGCCAGGTCCATCACCACCTTCTATTTCTTGTTCTAATCCCTCTCTTCATTGGTTTGGTAATGCCTCGTACTGTGCAGTATCAGAAACTTTACTAGAGTAACTCTATATAGTGTGGCCAGTAGGACTAGAGAAGTGATCAGCCCCCTGTACTCGGCACTGATGAGGCCACATCTCGAGTACTGGGTTCAGTTTTGGACCCCTCACTACAAGAAGGACACTGAAGTGCTGGAGTATGTCCAAAGAAGGTCAACAGAGCTGGTGAAAGGTCTAGAGAATATGTTTTATGAGAGAACTGGGGCTGTTTAATCTGGAGAAAAGGTGGCTCATGGGAGACTTTATTGCTCTCTACAGCTACCTGAAAGGAGGTTGTAGTGAGGTGAGTGCTGGTCTCTTTTCTCAAGTAACAAGCAATAAAACAGAAGGAAATGGCCTCAAGTTGAACCAGGGGAGGTTTAGGTTGGATATTAGGAAAAATTTCTTCACAGAAAGGGTTGTAAAGTACTGGAACAGGCTGCCCAGGGAAGTGGTGGAGTCACCATCCCTGGAGTGATTTAAAAGATGTGTAGATGTGGCACTGAGGTACATAATTTAGCTGTGACATGGCAGTGTTGGGTTAATGGTTGGACTTGAAGGTCTCTTCCAACAAAAATGATTTTATGATTCTATATCAAATTCAGATAGACGTCCACAAAAATCTCTTCAGTTGAAGGGCCCAGGTTTGATACAGCAACCTGGCCATATTTGGGATTCTTATTCTGAATTACTAAGTGATTAATGCTTCATTTTCATAAAATTATGCTTGCATATAAATCACAGCTTGAAGAATGTTTGTATTTTCATGTACAGATAATGTGACTCTTACAACTAGTGCTTCTTTATAACAATTTAAATGTTTCAATTACACTTGAATAAGTACTGAAACCCTCAAATTGTTAAAACATTATTTTAAAATTTCTGTAGATACTCACTCAAAACATGAAGAACACTACTTTGTATTTCAGGTTAACTAGACTGTGGTAAGGTTCTGTTCTGATTGGGGTTATCAGTATAAATCCACTAACTGGAGTATAGCTGTTCCTAGTTTCTGCCTGTGAAAATGACGTCACATTTGGGCTCATTGTTACAAATGATCTTTTAAATTATCTCTTGCTATATTAGAACTTTTGAAATATCAAATCAGAAAAAGAATTCCATATTGCACATGTAGGTAGGGTAAACTAGGTTAGGAAAGGTTTAATTATTTTCACAGAGCAGGGCATCGGTAAGGATGAACTGATGTCTTTCTAATGGCTCTACCTGCATTATTTTTCTTGTTAGACAGAGGCGTTAAACAGCTGTGGTCTGACCTTGCTGTAACAGTTAGCTCTGTGCTACATAGATGGGAACAGAGCAGGTTTTTATTTGTGATAAGTTCTCTCCCTGCATTTCATCAGGGCTAGGACATGACTTGCTGAGCTGGTTGTGTAGCACGTAACCACAGCCCTTTCCCACAGGAAGGACTCGGCAGCAGAACAATAAAGCTGGGTGACGTAATTAAGTGCTGTCCCGTGGCTCTCAAAGCAGAAATGATGAAACGCGTTTTTCTGCGACACTCGCCTCTCTGTGTGAAGCGATGATCCCTCCTTTTCTGCTCACTGAGGGCAGGAAGGTGGGGAAAGGTGTGCGTTGCAAGGTTGTGGAGGATAGAGGGGATGAGCTGTTGAACCGGTCTGTTTCCAAAGCCTTTCCGTTGCGGTGCCATGCGTGGAAGTGCTGGCTACTTGCTACCTCGCTGGAGTATTTTTTCACTTCGAGAGTAGGCAATATTTCATATTCCACCTTCTTTTCTATCACAGTTATTTGATGTTTACAGTTTTTAACAAGATTGATCTATTAATAATATTTCCTCTAATTGTGAGTGGTTCCTGCTTCTGGTATTTCTGTGTTGCCCACTTCCCCTACCTCCTTCTCAGTCTGTCCTTGTCAGAAGCCTGTTCTGCCCTTGGTATTAGCCTAAACACCTACTTTCCTCAACCCTAAATTTGCCATTAACCAACATGAAAGGCAGAGAAGGCGACTATTTAATTTCCTATAATTTCTAACAAAATACAGACATTGCAACCACTTTTGTATCTTGTAAGGTTTATTAAAATAGAGAAGATAACCCTTTTGAAATGTCATATGCATTATAAAGCCTGTTTACATCACATTATTACCACTATATTTTTTTTTTTTTACTAGTGATAACAGCAGTGTAGATCCCTTTTTTTCTGGTAGCATCTTAAGGTTCTATGCACAACGACCACCACAAATGCCATCTACACTTCTGAGTAGAAATAAGAGACTTCGCCTGCGTCATCACTCACATTTAGAGACTCACTTGTCAACTGGGAGAGCACCCAAGACCTTGAGATATGAGCAAATGTCTATATTTATCACCAACAGTCCTTTTTCCACAAACTCTTGCTGCATGATGTCATAGCATGGGTTATGTGTCCAGTGACCGCTGCACCCATACAGTGATTAATAGTAAGATTTTAACATGACTATAGCAGAAGCTGAACGAAAAATAGTGAGGCAAAGCTCTCTGAGACACAGCCCTTGTTTTATGCAGCACACTCACACCTCAGAAGTAAGTGTGGATACACTTTCCTTTTTATGTTAGTGGTACATTTAGGGTTGAGCGAAGTAGGTAGTCTAGATAATACCAACACTTCAGCCATCACAAGGCAGCTGGCAGAAGAAAAAAAGAGATTGGGAGTGGGAAAGAGCAGAATTGGTTCTTGGGGCAGTGCTGCTGCTGGCTTGTGATATCTTTATGGGTTCATCGACTATATTGCAAATAAGTTAGCTGTAAATTGGTAAATTTTATAAAAGGAATGATATGATAATTGATAACCTGCAGGCAACAGAGGACAAAACTGATGATTCAGGAGGTTCCTTCTGGTTCAGGCTTATATGTATTTCTTCCCTGTATTGGAAGGTCCTTGATACATACTTCTGTTTTCTATTAATTTTTAAATTTGTTCTTCATATACCACTTTAAATTATTAATAAAAATTAAACATTTAATTTTCCAATTTTTAATTCATTAAATACGTCAGCCAGAAATATCTTTGGCTGAAGGGCTGTTATGTTGGCATAAAAAAAAATAAATAGTAGTGGAAACGCTTATTCAGTGTCATTTAATACATCATTTAAGCTCACTTCTCCCTTCTTCACTAACGAATGTTCCTGGTGATGTAATTAATTTGCTCCTTCTATGTCAATCATGTATCTACAAATTAAAGTTAAAAGTAGTTCCACTCTCAGGCATCTAGTTTTACGTCAGTGAATTCCACTGCTATTCCACAGCTGTTTTTGTGGTCATGGTTTGCCTTATAAACAATCTAAACAATTCCTGGAATGTGCAGCGTAACCAGCGATAACAGTCACGTCAGGAGAAACTTTAACCACAGGAGATGTTTACACTTTATTACTACAGTGATTGTTTTGAGATCTATTCTGTAGGAGCAAAGGACTGTACATTACCCTATAATGAGTGAACTAGAAGCCCAGGAACACTAATCTACAGAAGATGGTGAGAGGCATCTCTATACTGCTCTGCTTGCTTTCCAACACCCTCCAACACCCACAACATGCAGGCAAAAAGGACAGAAGGGGCGAATGCAGGAATTTCCTGGAAGCAATTGATCTGGGTGTTGTGTTTTATCCAGGCCACACTAAAGCAAAGTTTAGTTTTTCCCTGAAGTCAGCAGCAGCTCTATATGCAGCTCTGAGAAACAGCAAAACCCCATCTTCCGGCAGTGGAAGGCGCCAAAAGCACAACCACGTGTCCCTGGCTTTTATAGATATCCTTGTATTGAAGGCATTCAAATTCTTCCTGGAAATTTCTTTTTCACAAGAGCTGTATTCATAGCACTTGAATATTCCTCTCTGGAGCAAATCACAATTTAGGATGTTATTGTTAAAACCAGGTATCAGACATCTAAGAAAATGACCTTTTAGGTAAGTGCTGATTTCTGGGAATTGCCAGTATGAAAGCTGAAAACCAGCCACGAGATGCTTGTGCTGCAGAGATTCAATGAGATTTTTGTCACTGATCATCCAGAAAGACTGGATTCCACCCAGGCCAAGTACATGTGTGACTAACTCTGGATGCTCCGCTATGGAAAATGCTGATGATATTACATCGTCAGTATTTAACAACAACACAGATAAAACACACCAAGGTGAGCTTCTCTTTCCAGTTGCTTCACAGGGGAGGTAATAAATATGTTAAAAGAAGTACACTATGAACACACAGTATACTATTAACACTAAGACACTAAGTGGTGTAAATGTTTGCTGTGTCTCTCCGTTACCTAGTAACAGATTTTGTTGTATTTTGATATTATTAGCAAGCTTATGTGCATTTTAACTGAAACTGTAGGAAAGGCATTGTATCTGTTTATAAATGAGAAGAAAATTAAAGAACAATCTATCTGCTGCCATTACCAAAAACTGCTGACATATTTAGTCTATTTCTAGATACTCCTTGGATTTTTGTTCAGAGATAAACAAGATTTTGTCCAGAATATGCTATAGGAGAGCATCAGAATATTAACACAACGGTAATTTGGGCATACATAATAAATCTGTTTCTTTCCTTGAATGAAGCACCATGAGCATTGTACCTCATTGTAACTAACAATCGGAATTAAACAGCTGCTCATCCGTTAATGTACCACTGTTCCAAATAACCTACAGTTTTGGAAAGGCAGAAGAGTCATTAGCGAGAGTCTCTGTAATATCCCCAAAGAAAATTGCAGTACTGAGCATTCAAAATGCAGCACTCACTCATAGCAGAAGTGCTCTTGTTTTGCTGGATCCATTTACTACTCAGAAAGAGCTGCCCCCCTCCCCATCTCTCTGTTACCAGACTATGTAAGATTTTAAGCCCACCATCCTGTATTCAGCTCTAGCATTTACTAGCAGACAGAGCAATTCACTAAAAAAAATCACAGAGATACTTTTTTAAACTAAAGAAGTAGGCAGAAGGGCTGGTGAGCATGAGGTAACGTGCATCTTGACTATAATATCAACGAACAAACAATGAACGGCTACTGGCACATTTAAAACCCCCAAGGAGGGGGCAACTTCCAATGATTTTACATTAATCACCTCTGAATATACTAGAACACATTTTAACTTGGAAATATACCTGGTCAATTTTTGACTTAGAAGTGAAACTAAGCAGGAAGCTTTCCTTTGCTCCAAGCCTTCATTTCAAGGAGGGAAGGTTTCAATTTACCACTATGCAATGATTAGTCCTGAAATAAAGACTTGCTGATTGATCTCACAAGCTATATTTAAAACAAAGTTCCGAACATTCTGAAATACAAGAGTCACTCTGTAATTTCAGAGGAGTTGTAATATCTTATCCCCCTGTAACAAGCTGCCAGAAATGCTCCTGCCTAATACCCATCACCATTTGTTCTAAAGATATCTGGTTGTAGCAGATAAGTCAGGACATTTGGGCATTGATTCATATCTGAGACACCTCTTACATTTCCATTTCGGAGGCAATAATTTTGGATACATATTGGCTCTGTAAATTTTTGTTAAAAAGTTCCCAATAATGTATGGAATTAGCTGCTGTGTTTTATCCAGAATAAAAAAAAGTAAGGTGGATATGAAAACTCCACAGCTTTTAGCATTAAGGATTTCAGCATTTTTCCCTCAACATGCAAGTTAGCCAAGAGGATCAGAATACGTTTTCTGTGTAAAGAGAATGGATTTCCATATTGTGTTGCTGCCGGCCCTGCAATCAGCTGCAGATTAAAGATAGGAAATAGATCCTTGGACACGGATCCAAAAGACAACCAAGGCTCCAAAGAACCACTTCTGATGCTGCAGTCTGTTGCAAGTGATCCTCTCAATTATGTCTTTTTAATTACCATAAATGGAAAAAGGAAAATAATTTTTTTCAGAATATTCAAATAAAGAGGTCTTTTTTAATTTTTTTTTTCTTTTTTAAAAGTTCTGCAATCTACTTGGATTACTAAAGCTTTTCCGAAGATATTTGACACTGTGGGATGAAATCCAGATTTTTTTTTGAAGTATCACCTTGAAATTACATATGTCAATACCTTTTATATTCATTTTGGTAGGAATAAATACCTGTGTTAGTACTTGATCATAGTGTAAACTGGTGTTTCTTAGTCAACACACCTATGAGAACATAATCAAATTCCACGTGTACAGATAACGTCATCGTTCATGGACAAAGGGTTAGACAGGAGTTTATTTATACCACAACGAGGGCTAGAAGACAGGGCTTAATTTTAAGGCACTGCAGCCATTAATAAGCCAATTATCAATAATATTTATGAGATCTGTATTTTAAATCTGGTCTCTCCTGTTGTGTGATTTATATAACACTTTTAATGCATGCACGTGTTACATTTTCCAAAGGAGGACTGCAGGTGGACAAATAGCTGCTTGTGTCAGTGACTGTCAGAAAACTAATGAATGAATATTATTCCAACCTCAGTTACAAATTATGAATCATGACACTGATTATATGTAGGCAGAAGCACCATTCCTTTTTAACAATAACATGGGTAAAACACAGCGTCAGTCAACTGTAGGGAGAACATCTCCAGACATTTATACCTGATAGTCAAGTCTAAAAATCAGACGGCTTGGCCGACAAATTCTGGTGAGAAACTGCTTTCGCTACCTTCTGTGGCACTTCCCAGCTCGGCTCCCGAGAACAGCCGGTGCAGTGTTCCCCTCTTTGAAGCTTCCTCAGCACTTCCCATTACCAAAGGACTTCATCGCTAGTACCCAGTGTAGCCGAAGTGCCGACAGCTCGACACGGGGCACCAGGCATTTCTCTCGGAACACTCCTCAGACCGAGACACCCGTTTCCATCAGCCTTCTCTCAGGTGTCCCTGCCCATGGCAGGGGGGGTGGAACGAGATGATCTTTAAGGTCCCTTCCAACTCAAGCCATTCTATGATTCTGTGATTGCCGTGTTTCCCTCCGGCAATGCCCGGCGTGCCCCGCCACAGCCTCGGCTACAGAGCGCGGCTTCCTCGGCCCCTTCAGGCCCGGGCTCCCCTGAACAAACGGTAGCGAGCCCCCCTCAGGCCCGGGGCTCACCTAAGACACCGCGATACCCGGTCCCCCTCCGCCCCGCTCCCGCTCCCGTCCCCGGCCCC
>VWZK01016884.1:133314-213158 GCA_013396935.1 Baryphthengus martii | reverse complement strand
TCAGCGAGCACTGCCAGGCGCTGCAGGCTGCGGCCCAGCCCGGGCTGGTCCCTGGCTGTCGCCCTGCGGAGAAGAGCGGCAGCCCGGTGCAGCCCGCCGTCGGCCTCTCACCCGGGGAGGAGGGGGACGGAGAGGGTCCCGATGCGCTCAAGGGCCCGGGCGTCAGGCCGGAACGCAGCGAGAAGCTGGCGCTGTACCTGGCCGAAGTGGAGAAGCAGGACAAGTACCTGCGGCAGAAGGGCCGGTTCCGCTTCCACATCATCCCCGACGGGAACTGCCTCTACCGCGCCGTCTGCAAGGCGGTGTACGGGGACCAGCGGCTGCATAGCGAGCTCCGCGAGCAGACCGTGCACTACATCGCCGACCACCTGGACCACTTCAGCCCCATCATCGAGGGCGATGTGGGAGAGTTCCTCATCGGCGCCGCCCAGGACGGGGCCTGGGCCGGCTACCCGGAGCTGCTGGCCATGGGGCAAATGCTGAACGTGAACATCCACCTCACCACGGGCGGCCGGCCTGAGAGCCCCACCGTTTCCACCATGGTTCACTACCTGGGGCCCGAGGACCCGACGCGGCCCAGTATCTGGCTGAGCTGGCTTAGCAACGGGCACTACGATGCTGTGCTGGACCGCATGTGCCCCAACCCAGAGTACGAGGCGTGGTGCAGGCAGACTCAGGTACAGCGCAGACGGGATGAGGAGCTGGCCAAGTCCATGGCGGTGTCCTTGTCCAAGATGTACATTGAGCAGAATGCCTGCTCTTGAGACCACCTGGGCTGCAGACTGGGAGCTTCGCTGCGGGAACTGAGACAGACGGAAGGTGTGCTGGCTGTGATGGTGATGCCTTAATCCTTAATTAAGCAGCAGCACCTCAGACTGAGAACGACTGTAGATCGTGGGGGATAAATATAAAAGTGTTTGTAATATTCTGTTGTAAAAATTTAGCCTCAGATTATTTTCAAACAGATTCTTCGTCTGTGTTTGTGTCTTCCTTCCCCATGTCTCTCTATTTTCTATAAGAATGTATTTTTTGCACAATATTTTTAAACTGTTACCTCCATCTTCTACATGTGACATTAGTATCTGGCTTTCAGCTGTACAGCCAAAAACGTTTGTAAACAATTTTTGTAAATAAGGCTTATGATGTAACAGCTATTTTTTTGCTGTGTTTTTTACCCATAAACCTTATATTTTTACCGAATGAAGTTGATGTCAAACTGACTCTCCTTAATTAATGAAAGCATTGTGGGTGTTTTTTTTTGCAAAACTAAAACAATGGTTTTTGTAAAAGTGCAGCAAAGTATGAACAGACTGCTTTTCAGAACAGTTGCTTTTTCTGCCTGGAGCATAGAACAGGTCCTTTGAGCCAGATGGAATGCAGCTACACATGAACAGTGCAGGGAGCAATTGACTCTTCTGTATTTAATTACTGTTTTGAGTAAACTGGCCTCTTGTTGCCTGGTTGGCTCACCCTCTGCTCCGTTTATATTATTTATCTGTAATAACAGAACATTAACTTGCAATAGAATGTTGTGACTAGATAATAGTCTCCTGCTTTGGCAATAATTGCCTTGGCTGCACCTCGGTGTTTGTGTTCTTGTTTCTGGGGTTATAGTGTCTTTTGTATAAGCCCTGCTTTGGTTTTTGGCACTGGTGTTGCACCAGCAAATCATTATCTGATCACAACATTTTATTCACTTGACATTTTCTAATCAAGAAATCAGGAAAGGTATTCTACGTTATGGTTTAAAAGGAAAAAAAGAAGTATTTAAACTGAGGTTTGTATGGTTTGCTGGGTCAAACATTTAAATGTTTCCAATCTGACTCTGTCTCTTCTACTTTCTGATTAACTTGTTAGATATATTTATTAAGTAAGGCAGTTTGTACTTTTTTTATTTTGTAATATATTGTGATTTTGGAATTTATACAGTATTTGTATAATAGGACTATTCACAGCTAAAATGGAATGAATAAAGAATATAATTTTACTTGGGCTCTTTTTTTCCACCCATTGCATTCCTGGTGTGGTGAAGAACTGCAGGTGGGATCCCAAGACCCTCTGTTTAGCTGCTCTGCCTTTGTTACCCCCATTAAGAGGCAGGAGGAAGGAACATGGTACTTTATAAAGGTGAACAACTGATAATTCTGGTGTCTGAATATGAGAAAGAAATGCAAACCTTTCAAGACAATTGAATGTCTGTAATTCTTTTGTAACTGTAAGAGATTTTAGTGTATCTCTTTGCCAATAGGAAGTATTTTTATATAGTAATATGCCTTAGAAAAGGGTTTCTTCACTATAGTACCTGGGCTGATAATACCAGTGGCTGTGATGAGCCATGTACAATTGGGCTTGGACTTTGGTAAGGGGGAATCTCCGTTCTATAGCCAGAAGGTTTTAGATTTGCCCTGTCATCAGTGATGCATTGGCAACCCTCCTCTTGTTACTTGCATAGAGATGTCATAAGGAAAACCCAGCATTTTGCTCCCCCTGCAAGATGCAAATGCCTTGTTAAACAGGACTGTGTGTGCATACGTGCATTTGCAAATCTACCCCTGCTCTCAAAAAATACTAGAAGGCCATCCTTCAGTGATGGGAAGGGACTGGATTAAAATTAGGGTTACAAATAAGCTAAACAGCTGAAATGCAGCTGTCTTAATTGAGCATGCTTGTGATAAAGAGCTGCAGGTTTAGTTGTATGTTTGGTACTGGTTTATGTGACGCAAAGAGTAGATTTAAATAAATTGATTATATTACTTCCAAAATATTGGCAAATGCAGACTATTTTTTTCGCCAGTTATGTCACACAATCATGCTTTTTCTTTGAAGGTCAGATAATGGGGTGAAAAAGCAGTCTTGCTAGTGCACTATTCCTTAGCTGTACTGAATCTCTGGAAAGCTGGGTTCTGAGGTGGAGCAAGGTGAAGATGTGGACATGGATGTGTTCATAAGGAACAGATAGTTGGGGAAAACGGCTATTTGGGTTGCTATCAGCACAAAAGCATCAATAAAGTGTCACTAAACATCAGTGATGTGCTTGACTGATCAACATCTTTGTATCCAGACTGTTTAGGTTTGGGCTTGGATATGGTGAATTCATACTTCAAACTTTAAAAAAAAACCATTTCTTTTAGATCCTTTAGAATTACCATTGTCGGCTATATCGTGAATTGTGATTACAAATTTTGTGTTTTGTCGCACAAACTGTAGAAACTCTCATAGAGTAAGTTAAGCGAAGAAGGATTGATAAGGCATAGTTTTCACTCTATGAGATCTAATTCATATTAAAATATCATCGCAGAAGTTGTGTTAAAAATGAACAGTGCAGAACCCTGAGATAAGTTCCCACAGGGTTCCTTGGCGTTTTTGATGCTGCTGCACGAGTCACAGGGACATGCAGGTAACTTTAAGGAATTTGAAAAAATAGATTACTTGTTGAACAACTTTGCAGAGACGTTCAGGACGTGTTGCTGAAACATGTAACAAAGGCACTTGTTTTTGCAGCTTGCATTACATGCTGCATCTATTCTAAAAGGAAATGACAAAAAACAGGTGAGGTGTTTCAGGCACATAGAAAGTGAAAACTTTTTTCATAGCTTTGACGTTTAAAGTTCAGCTGAGGCATTAAGTTCACATGGAAGCTAGCGGTGTCTGCATAGCAGTAGAAACAGTTTTATAGAGGCAGTGATCCTCATATGGAGAAAGCTTTGCAAAACTGCTTGTAACGTTGTCGCTTGCGCCCAGCGAAAGCCCAAGTAGATGCAAGTTTTCCCTTACTGTCCCCTGTTCAACAGTTCCATTAATGAGGGATGAACAAATGTTGTCCTTGCTCGTAATTTCAGTACCCAATTCTTTTAACCTTGGCTAGTCACTTGAATAGCCCTGCTAATCCTTAAACCTGTCTGAGGACGTTGGTCAACAGACTAGTATTGACTGTAAGTGGGGAGGAGAGCTTGATTTTCAATACTCGGCCGTCTAGTCCTTGAAGTCAGGTAGAAAATGGTTTAAATCTAAACGGAGCAAACGTGAACTGGAGTCTGCGAGAGCGTAAACTTTGCAATGCCATTTTTGCTTGTATTTTGTAACACAGTTGTGAATTAGTTGGCATATCAGATGCTTCATCGCAGGAGTTTCTTAGGCTGCCAAGACTATGGCATTCTGTCACTGAACATGCAATGGACACGTTAGAATTTTTGTGTGTGCTGAACAGACTCCGTTACACAGTGCAAGCTTTGCAAGAGCTGAGCTGGTTCGTACATACGCTGAACACTTCGCCAAATAAAGGTGGCGGGCAACCGAGAAAGGGAGCATTTGTCTTAAGTGTTGTTGCTCTTCATCTTGGTCAATGGTTTTCTTTTTACAAAGTTCAGTGGATAAGTCTTTGTGCTTAGTAATTTAAGATGCATAAAAGTTGCCTGGTGCCAGCTACTCGGTTTATCTGTCCTGTTGTGCTTGGCTGGTACATTACCCATTTGTAAGATAAATCTGTTTCACTCATGTCATTTGTAAATAAAGGTGCATTTCAGTACTCCTTGTACTTGTACAAAACCACGTGCATCCAAATATTTTTTCTGCCTGTTTTTGCTTTTATTATGTCGGAATTAGTTGATAGCGTTTTTGAGGATAAAATTCTAATTTTGGTTTAGTGGTTTGTCAGAGCACACATATATGGCTTCTGAATCCAAGCAGAAAATAATGACAGGTATCTTATAGCAGGGACAAGTACCTGGCATTAACTGTTTTTTTGCTTATTTTCTGCTTATGCTCTTTCATACAAATTTAACAGTTTATTGATATGTATTGATAAGTGTTCCTAGGATGTTGATGCAAAATAGTGCAAAATGAAAAAAACCTCTCAGCTTTGATGTTAAAGAGATGAAAGGACATCAACTTTGCTAAATATAATTCTGTAGTCATCAGGACTTTTTTAAAGAAGCAGAAAGACATAAACTCTGAACTTTTTAGTAATATACAGACTGATTTATAACCCATACTTGTGCACTTTAGTTGAAAAAAAGTGGCTTGAATTTTTCCTGTTCAGTTTTAATTTATAAACTGTCGTTTTTAAAAGCAAGTTTATAGTATTAATGGATAGAAAGATACAGCACTACAGTAATGTATATTGTACTTAAGTCAATTTTTTCCAGAATTAGTATTGTCTCCTGTGTTCACCCACACCCCAAGCACGGGGAGAGCCTGACTGTGGTGAGCAGTGGGCCTGTGCTGCCAGTCTGGTGGCAGTGTGCATCAGGCTTGTTGTTGCTCCTTGGTGTTTAGATACGAAGTTCTTATCCTGCCACGCTTTTGGGGGGCTGCGAATGAGAGAAGGGATGCAACACTCTTATCTCAGAGAAAACTGAACAGAATTTCACAGATGAAGATGCAGCAGATTTCTTGCCTGTGAACTTTTGTTGCTAAATATCAGTGAATTAAAGCGTGGTTGAATATCAAAACAGTTTGCAAGGACCAGTGTAATTTTTAAAATCATGTAAAGCACATTAGCAGCTTTTTGAGACTGCAATGATACTTGTGATACCTTATACATAATTTAATTATAATTTAATATAATTTAATTATCTAGACCATATTGTTTTCACAGGTACAAGGATTTTTTTTCCTGCACAAAACTTGGATTTTTTTGCTAAGTATAAAACTTCCTTTTTCAACTCTTCAACTAACCAACATTCCTGGACAAAAAAACCCCCCATGGTTTCAGATGTCTGTGGGGGATCTGGAGTTTAGTAAACTGTCAATTTAACCTAATACGGCTAAGAGCAATATTTCTTCCCATCACTGATGCTGTACTCAAGTTTAGATGGCTGCTTTAGAAATAACATGGTCTTTGGAACTCCAGCTGAGCTTCTTTTGATATTTTTTTTAGAGAGAGCCTGTGATCAAAATGTACTCCTTTTGTAAATAAACAATGCAGTGTATATTGTATCTAAGTTGCCGATCTTCCATATGACTTAAAGATTGAGCTTTGACTAAGCAATTCAGCAATTAACTAACATGTTTATATGGCCTATTTGTTCTCCTACCAAACTTGAGCTCCTCTGGATTAGGTTACTCACCTTGCCTTCTGTGGTCTAAGGTAGGAGTGATGACAAACTTATTTTTTACTTTGTTACCAACACAATTCCCATTTCTCCTACAAACTCTACCTGCAATGTTTTAATTTATTTTCATTTTAGTTTTTGTTGTCAATTATTTGCCAATTCAAGTTTAACCTTGGAAACTTGTTATGATGTAAACCAAGACCTAGTTAAATGAGATATTTGAATGAGTTTAGGAGTTAACAGCTGTTTTGATGTCTGTATATAATTGAGGGAAAGGTGGTGCCCCAAATGAAGCAGTTGTGAAAGGGCTTGTTTTGCTCTGAGAGATTGTTGTCAGCTTATAGATTAGTATTGCGACTGCTGGTCTAAAAGCTTTAATGCACTTGTGTTTATTATTTCTTAATAAAGAAATAATGTTATCTCACAGCATGTTACATTTTTGATAAACTGAGATTGGAGACGCAAGAGACGAATACTGGTAGATTGAAAAAGAAAATAATGTTCTGCTACTAGGAACCAGGAAGTGATAGTTGTTTTTTTTTCATTTATTTCCCACTATGTCTAGTATCCAGTGAAAGAAATCTTTGGCTTTAGGTAAGGAATGTTCATGCATGTGGCCTGCATCTTTCCTGAACTGATAAGTTGAAAACATATAGACTAAAAATTTTTTACTTCAGATTTATATCCGTAAAAGTGGTGACAATGTTTCCTTGGCTAAACAACTATATTTTCTACTGTACAGCATTTAGCACAACAAAGCTGCAATCTCACAGGGACTTTGATCAGTATTACTAACAGCACACACTTTGCAAGTATCTGAACATTTCATCTCCATTTAATTTTTTTTTAGTATGTATCTTATCTTACTTATCAGGAAGCAAATATTTATGGATGTTTTTTTCGATTAGGTAGCTGTCCTTTTGTATATACTCACAATATTTCCTGTAAAACATTAGTGTGAATGTGATTCATGGTGTATTTCCATTTTTCAGCTAGTATTTTACAGCAATTGCCCCGAGGAAGCCCTGTAAAATCTGAAATTGCTAAAAATTATATGAAACATTAAACAACTAAGTTATTTGATTATGTGGCTGATTGCATTTTTGTAGTCAGTTGCCTCTCCTTATAGAGAGTTTTATATAGCTCTGGCACGAGAAACGTTACAAAATGATTAAGTAGGACAAATCTGGACTCTGTTAAGTAAAGTAAATAATCTTTTAGTAAGAAGTAGTTGTTAGGGAAAGCTTCGCCAAATATGTACTAGGGATACCCTAGTATATCTGTTCTTCAGAACACTTTGTTGTCACATTGAAATTATTTCAACATAAACCCAAAAGAACTTAATCTTTTACAACAAAATGTTGCCTAAAATGGTTGGACAAGATTGTAATAGTTTTCTAACCGTTCTGTCCTGTGTGGCATTGTCACAACAAATTTTGTGCTGTATTTACTTCTAGGCATCCTTCAAATTTTCAGTTAAGTGATAATTAAGACAAAGGACAACATTTTTCTTTAACCTTAGCAGGCTTGGTGTGTGGGAATGAGGGGACAGTATGATTCCTGACCTGCCTAGTGCTTGTTTGCCCATAGATTAACTTTCTACTGGCTAACATCAGTGACACATTCTGCATTAATCAGCGTCCAAAAGGTCAGTGACACTTAGGTTTGTATACCTATCACAAAAGCCTCTGTAATTTCAATTAAGAAACTTGGCAGAGATGCATGACTAGGCTAGAACACTACCTAACCAATTCCACATTGGTGTTTGCTGTATGATCACTCTTGCAATCTGTACCTGACATACACTTTGATTACACGTAAAAATCACCAGGGAATTCCGGCATTTGTCTGTGCAGCTCTGCATCCTGGGTGACCTGAGATTTCTTTGGTCTGGGTTGACTCAGATTCTCTCTCTGGCCAACCAGTGCACCCCTGGCACGTGCACCCTTTGATCTGATGTCCCAACCTGGTGTCTGCTTGTGGGGATTGCCAGCGGGCCTGGCACCTCTCTCACGGGCATGGCTGAAATAGCTCAAGGTCACCATTCGTGAGAGAGGTGCCAGGCCTGCTGGCAATCCCCACATCTGCTGGCCTCAGTGGCTGAGTGGGACAGCTCAGAGAAGGAGTGGGGTCGAAGAGCCCTGAGTTCATTGGATCAGCACCACCCCTTGAATTCCTCTTTGAAACTGCTAATTTCTGTGATATTACTTGGTGAGTAAATAGCAATAGAATAAATACTAGAGAGAATATGACTTTTTTTGTTGTTGTTGTCTGGAAGTACACATGATGTACTGCACTAGACTCATCCCCAGGTGACAAAAGACAGAAACTGCTTCTGGTAGGCTGTAGTTGAAAGGAACCATGGCATCCATCATCCCAGGGACAGGTTATACAACATGAACCTTGACAGTGGCCTCAGCCTTAGCATCTACAGGAAATCATTCTGCCAATTAGACTTCTAGCCCGTGAGACCAAGTAGGTAATAGTAGATGCTCTACTTCAGTCAAAGGATTGAGTTAATCTCTGCTAAGACCTTTGGTACTTCCTCAAGCCTTTGAGCTTTATCTCAGTGCCCTCTGGATTGAGCTCTAGCCATCTAGCAGCTGTATCAAACCTCTTCCAGTTACTTGATATATATAATTATATATAGTTGTATATAATTATACACCACTGGACAACAGAATCAGTTCCCTCTCACTACTCACTTAAAATCTCTCAGATAAAAATCTTCAAATATGCACCAAACCAATTACACTTACTTTTTTTCCTATGAACTATAAATATATCCCTAAGAGTTTATGGCTAGCCATGGAGGCATTCTCTGAAAGTGCCACAGACATTTGGTCGCATGGAGATCTTCAGTGAGATGCAATCAGTTTTTCTACCAAATTCAACCCTGGATCCAGATTTATCTGCTGCTCAGTTTTTTATTTCCGCCTATTTGCTACCACCATCATATATTTAAACCCCTCATAAACTTTTAAGTGTTTATTCCCATAGCATAGGGCAGAAATGTTGGGAATTGTTTCCAGTGATAGTGAACACTGTCAAAGTTAGAAAGAAAAGAAGAGTAGCACCTTTTGGTAAAGAATGTTCAATGACTGCTTAAAACAAACAAACAACCCCCCCAAAAGTTGTTCTTGACATGGACATTTTAACTTCTAGTCACTTTATTTTTTTAAGTAAAGCTGTGATATGAGGACAGATCTTATGTATAGATCCCTTTCCCATGCAGATTCCCATGCAGCAATTGTGGATGAGGAAGAAAAACTGCAATAAAATAGACAAAAATGCTTATATAAACACTGAAAACACGTCTCACATAACTTTGCCTTCACTTCTTTGGAATAAAAAGTACTTTTCACATTCTTTTTTTTGCAAAACATTACCTGTTCTAACCCAAATACTAAATATGAACAGAGATCTTGGCTCTTGGGAATCAAGTTCAAAATATATTTTAGAATTTTTGCATCTGTTTAGATTTGATTTATGCGTTGTTTTCGATTTCACAGACTTTATGGTTTAATTCAAGCACACAACTGTAAAAAGTAAGTTTTTAAAGAAGTATTAATTCCACCTTCATAGGCTTTTTAAGTAAGTGCTTACAGCTGTGTCAAATTTGATAAATAGTAAGGAACAGTATTTTACAGGAAATATTACATGAGTAGGATGTTATAAAAATCTGTCATTTTTTTGTTTTTATGTACTTTACTGTAAATTTCTAGATTTCATTTCTTAAGGGGGAAAAAAAAGAATTGAGAATGGAACTTATTTGGGCTCTTTGCTGCTGTGCTGACAGGCCAGCTTGTCCCAACAAAACCCTGAACCTTGTTGCCTTCGTGAAAGAACAATCTTTACCTCTAGTTATTGGAGATGGGGAATTAAATGCAGATTCTGTTTACACAATTTCTAGAAAGAAAATTTTTGAAGGGGAGAATTTAATAGCCACAGCTGTACAGAAGGTCATTGTCACTTGTGCAGTATTTGAAATGCCATTCCCTGACTTTTCTTCCTTCCATGCTGCCCAGTGGGATGAAGAAAAAAATTGCTTTGCTAGTCTTTTTGGGTATGTCTGCACTGAAAAACACAGCGATGTACAGAGACACCCTGTCCAACTCCTCAGGGGCAGCAGATCACAATGACAGCACAGCGCTTGTTAATTAAAAAGGAAGAACAGGTTTCTGAAGGAAGTCAGTAGGATCTTGAGCCACAGGATTGTTTTGCTGTCTCTCCCAGTGCACATTGATATCAATGCTCAGGAGCACAGGTCAGCCTTCAGAGATTTAACTCTATGGACTAGATTTCAAGGTATTACTAATTTGTGCAGAGTTGCCATGCAACCACCTTGCAATACTGAGCAGCAATAATTGTATGAGGAGTACGTAGCCCCAGGAGAGAGTTGAAGATACTGTATTACAGTATTACATAAAACCTCCATATATAACCAAATTGCCATTTAATAGAAAGCTGTGGTGACTAAAAGCAGGAAAATGGTATAGCACTTATGTATAACATAAACCACTCTCAGCAATCCTGGTGGAGAAGAGAGGCAACTACATGAGAAGAGCACTTTTCCAAGCCCAAGCTAATATGACTTGTCTGCTTTGCCAATCCTTGGGACTCAAAGGTCTGAATTGCTGCCTCCCACCCCTCCTTGGACCCCCCTTACTAAGTGCTACACTATAGCTGCAGAGGTCAGAAGGGTGGCTTAGAATAACAAGATGTACCACAGTCATATTTCCGTGAAAAGTTTAAATTTTTTTTCTGTTTTTTTTTCTGAAGGTTTAGGAGGAGGTTGCCTGTTCCTAAATCATGTGCAATTTTTAAAGGTCAAAGCACAGCCCCTGATGCACACATAAAATAAAGCTTCCTTGCTCTGGCTTCTTGAAAAATACGGCTTTCGCTTTCCACAGTCCCAGACAAGACTGTCACTGTCCAACCAGCTTGTACTCCCATCTCTGTTTCCTGCATTACCTTCAGCTTTGTGCTTACCCTCTCCGCAACTTCTCCCCAACCTTCTGCTGACCTATCACCATCCTCTGATCCCAATGCCTCTTCCTTCTTCCTTGTGTCATGCAGCAGTGATGACCATTTTTTCACAGCATCTATTCCAGTAGTGTTGGTCATAACCATCTTGACCCACAGAGTGGCAGTTATTTTTCAAGAGGATGTAGCAACGCTGCTCATAGTAACAGCAAAACTTGTTTTCACTGGTAATATCCTGACAGGAATTAGATCCTTTATTAATGGTGGAATCTAGCGGCCATTTGGAACATGACAATCTTCCTTTCATTTTCATGAGCAAGTTAAACAAATTACACGTTTGAATGCAACCACAAACCTTCACAGAACTGCAAATCTTGGAGCTGTTGTGGAGGGTGGAGAGTGAGGCAGAACAGAGGAGCTGCTGGGGCCAGGGCCAGTTTTGCATAGGCCCTGGAAAAGCTTAGCTCTGTCCTGAGCCAGGGATGAGAAGACTTAGGCAGCAGCAGGAAGGTCTGAAGACTTTGTTAGTATTTTAAGACCTGTTTTTTTCTAAAACTCTTGCAGTCTAAGTAAGTTTAGGTTGTTACGTGGTTGCTGGTAACTGCCAAGAGCTGCAACAAAGGCTGTTTTACCCTATCACTGTTCATCGCTTGCATTGCTGGAGAGATCAGAGCTGTAGACACTGCAGACAGATCAGCCCACCGAGAGGGCCACCAGCTATCTGTAAGGATCAGAGCCTGCAGGTTTGAAAGTGGGTGAGTGAGGCACTCAAGTAAGCAGAGAAGTTGGTTAGCCTGCTAATGTCTTAGCTACAGCTCCCTGGAAACATGAGATCTGACAGGCTGTGATACCTGCTACCTCTCCATCCTTTGGACCTTTGGAAACATGGTACTTTGTGAGGTCTGTATTATTCCAGAGCTTTGAAAAGCTGTGTTAGACTGAAAATTCTTCTTCGTTTGGGTCATCTGACTGGGAACTGTAAGTTGAAATCCCTGCACTAGCTCAGCTTTATCCACAGCTTCATCGGTGGCCCATGGCTGTGACAGTCATGCAGCTGCTCTTGCTCAATTTCTGCTTATCAGAGATGTAAGGCGCAACTTTCTCACAGCATTAGCGTGCCATGAGCTACAAATAACAGGCTTTATAAACAGCAGAAGGTACAACAGAGCTGCTATGAGTCATGGTAGATTTGACACACGTGATTTATTTTTCATTATTTTTCTGTGCTTGTAGATTGCTAATCCATAATAGATGCAACTGAAACATATTACATTTCTAATTTTCCTTTCTGATAGACTCATTTTGCTGTTTTCTTTAGGCTGTAACCCTTGTCTCTTAAATTTGTTTTGCATTTATATTTGTATAGGTACATGTACATGTGTCTAGTTGTATGCTGAAGTATAACATTTATTCTCAATGTTTTAGTAGGAGAAATATGGTATCTATTCATGCATTTGTAAGTATTTGCAGATTAAACAGGAAACTCACAGTAGATCCAATTATTAACTGTTCTGCTAAAAATGGTCTTTATAAAAGCCAAAAGAAGTGTTTTATATTCAAATACATAACAATTTAAATCCATTAAAGTGTACAACATTGCGATGCTAGTCTTGCATTTGAACAGAGTGATGTCTCTGACACAATTCCCATTAAAAAATAAATAAATTTGTATAGTTATGAAATTAAACACATTTAAATTAAAACCACATTTGTTTCAGTGAAGTTCACAACTTTCAGAATGATGGAGACTCACCATCGTCCTCTTTGTATGCACAGCCCTGGTAGAACTGGTAATGCTGTTTGTACTTTGGCCAAGGCAGAACACCGTGCCAGCTATTTGATTAATAATTGCAAAATAAGTTCCTTCCTCTCAGGCTATTTCTTATCACTAATTTGTTTTAATTAGCTATATGAAAGATTTTATCTCTATCCTAAACCTGATTAGGGATGGAAACACGTTCACAAAGCTTCACAAATATTTTTGTCCCTAAACTTATGTGTTGTTTGTTGTAGCGTCCCTTCAATGCCTTTAGAAAACATAAGGAGATTAAAAACTGCAAAATGTTATATTCCACTGACAGATGAGATTGAGCCTTTTTTTTATCTTACGTAACTGGATAAACAATTTTGTAGAAAAATAGCATTACCATCATATGCTCTTCTCTCAAGTATTAGTTGCGTAAATAACCTTCCACAGAAATGCCTTTAAAAATAGGAAGGTAAAAGTGAGTTGTACTGCACACCTTTGGCTTACAGATATATACTGAAATATTGCAATTCTCTGCTATTTCAACTCTGCAGAAAAATTGGTCCCCTGTAAGTAAGTGTCACGCGTATGGCTGTGTATCATTGTTATAATAATTCAGGCTTACTTTTCCAACTTGTTCCTTTCAATGCTGAACCTGTAAATAAATGAATCAGACACCTAAATAATGGGAAGGAGAATAGTTATGCTGTTCGTGGTGTGTTTCATGTTTCATTACTCTTTGCAGTTCCACATAGGTTTTAGTGTGAGCTAAGTGTGGTTTTGGCTGAACTTCATTACCTTCCTTTTTTGTTGCTTTCAATTAGTATGCCGGAAAAGTTCACCACTCTGGAAAAAGAGACACCACCTTAATTTGTTACATATGTCACTACAAACAGATGCTTATGATGGAGGAATTCAGTAGCTTCTTAAAGAGATTAACAGATTACATTACAGTTTGAAGGGACCATTATTAGAGGATTAGAAACCTCTCTTAATGACTAAGATTAAAAACACCAGCAATCTAAGGTGTTACATTGCTTGATTTGCAAAGGTACAGGTATGCAGGTGTGCACTTTCTAACCTCATGAGTAGATGTGGTTTTGGCTGATGTGGAAAGCATTATTGGTGCCAGAATTCCTAAACACACCCGGAACATCTATTGTAAACATAGCAAGAGCACCTATGGTTGCTGCTAGAGACTGGGTTAATCAAAGCTTAACTTTACAACACACTGAAAAAAACCTGCTGATGTGGTGAACTATTTTTAAGTACAACGCTTATTTCAACAAAAATTGAAATCTAAATGGAAAACATTTTTGAAATTATTTCAATTGTACATTAATTAAAAAATGCAATAGACTTTTACTGAACAGCGTGGTTTTAATGACATATGCATAGTGTGGTTCTTAAAGATCACAAATTCGTTAAAAACTATATGAAAGTGTGCTTCTTTTAATGGTTATAATGTAAAAATCGTAGTTTTTTAAACTCATTTATATAGTTAAGACCAAGCGGTTCCATTCTTCTCCTGACAGGTAAGTGGATGGATAATGGCAGTCGTTGTGGCACTATGTGCGAAATAGTTACTGCAACAGCAATAACTTTGAAGAAATATAAAAGGTCTGCAATATACAACTGGGCCCTTGGACCCAAGTGGGTTGTATCTGAGCTCAACATTTTCAATATTCAGCTCTACAGTGTAAAAAAGTTTTTACCCTGTAACAATGCTTCTCTGAAATGATTGTGTTTTTCAGAGCTATGGTTTCAGTACAAAACTATACCCCAAACAGTTGTACATTCTTGGTAGCTTGGAACGTGTCCAGAAAATAATTTAAGGTTTATAATCTATATCAGAAAAAAATCCTTTCCAGGAATTTTCCCAGTCTTTCCAGGAACTGCCCCTTCAGCTTCAAAGTCCCTTGTATTGCTTAACTTGCCATTAGAAAGCAAAAAAATATCTGCAGTGAATGAATCCAGACTGTGCCTCTGGAAAAAAAAAATAAAGTAAAACATCTCCATGGCTGTGCCAGTTGGGATCCTACATCTGCATTTTGCACAAAAAGAAATAGGAGCAGCCGCATTTATTCAGAGTGAGGGATCAGCAACACTCAACATTCTCTCCTGTAGTAGCTATAAGCAGACACCTGGAGGGAGGACAAAGTACAGGCTAAGCATATGTGATATGTTCACCTGAAATTTTCCCCACATCTTACTACCCACAGCTAGGGGGATTGTCCGTTGGATTGGTCTGCTTGGTAACCTCTTCTTTTGCAAGCACAACCCAGGTAATGAGGTGTCTTCCTAAAGTTCCCTTGTACCTATAACTTCCTTTGGCCATGCATGGCACCTTTCGAATGTCTTCTGTCTCACCCCATGCACCACATGTCCTCGGGGAAGCTGCATGGGTAAAGCTGAGCAACTCCTGCCCTCAGAACGGGCAGCATTGGCAGGAGCAGAAACTCCCAGCTGCACATTACCAGCATTTTAATCACCAGCCACTGCTGCCTTGGGCCTTTCGGGCCTGAGCAAGAAAATCTGTTAAGAAGGTGAAACCGAACCTTCAGAAGATGAACTGTAACTGTCAATGTAAATAGAGAAAAGAGCTTTCCTGCCAGTTCCACAGGAAAAAAATGACCTGTCACTCCTGTTTCCTGGTAGGAGAAAAACATCTCACCACCTTGCCTTGCTAACACTCTTCTGGAGACTCCAGTTACATTTTCTCTCAGATGATTAGCACACCTAACTAAACTTGGAGGAATTTCTTCCTCTTGTATTTAGCTTTGAATATTGCAGCCCTGATTGAAGAAAGACCCACACCCCTGCAAGCTTTTTTTCCCTCTGTATTAGCTGGTCTAAGGAAGATTTTCCTCTTCTCATAAACTCTTCCTTTCTCATGCACTTGGGTGTTGTGGTGACAACTATGGCCAAGGAGATGGCTGTCAAAGGATTGATATTGTCTGATTACTGCTTGCTCTGTTTCATTTTTAGGTTGTATTTAGTGTCAGTAACAACAACTTAAGCTTTACTAGCACTGAATCCTGAGCATAGCGGAAGTCAAGGCTGCGCGGTTCGGATAACTGGGTAAGTAGGCCAATAAGTAATTATGATAAGAAGGCTAAGACAATTAGTACCAGCAATAAATGGCCAAAGTTATCCTACTTGAGTTCTCTGTTCTACATTTTGTGAGTGACCATTTTCGTAAGACTTGTTACAAGAAGCAGCAATAAATAACCTGTTAAATGCTGTTGTAGTCACAGAAGTTAATATCAAATGACAGTAACTGATGTAAAAGTGACGATGTAACTGGTGTTAATGAAGTGGAATATTTTACATTGAGTGATAAAGTGGAGGGCCGTTAATGAGCACTGAAGATCCAAATCCAAAGTTAATGCAAATAGAAAGATAAGAACGAACCATCAAAACATTCAAAGTTAAACATCCTGCATGTGACATGTCTAAAAAGGGATATTAAAGAAAAGCACATGGTTACCAGTTTTGTGAATCTGTAATTACTATTTGCACTCAGACTGTGCTCAGCACTAGGAATATGAAATTCCGGGTGAAATGTAGTTCTTGCCTTTCTTTCAATGTCTTTTTTTCTAAGATTCTTAGGGTTTACGTCTATTGCGTCTGAGCTTTTCACTCCAGCTCCACTAAGTATTGAAGTCTGGATGACTTTGGGTCTAGGCCAGCATATGTAGAACAGGCTACCCGCTTCCAGGTAGGATGCAAGTCAGATCGTTCATGGGCTAATATTTCTCTTGGATCTTTCCTGTAGCTTGTTTTAAAGTGAAAGGTATTCTTTCATAAGTGTCACTGTTGCCTGGTGGAGCATGTAAGTTTAAAGAAGCACAGATGCATGTGGGTTGGACGATAAATGACACTTACACAAAGGATGTAGCTTTGCCATGATGTTGCTCAATTGAAATACCAAGGGAAACCTTCAGAGAACACATCACAGCTCTATATTCTGTTTTCTTGCTATTGCTGATGTTTTCTTTTTCGGTTCTGATTATATTAGAAATTAAAGTCAAAAGTAGAGGCTATGTCCTTGTCCCAGAGATTCCTCTCTGAATAAGTTACAGCTTGAATAATAGTCTTGTAATCTGGCAAACACATGCCAGATTTTGCTTTCATCTATGCTAGTAGAAGTCACTAGGCAAGAGTTATACCGTAACATTTTCTTAAAAAGATAACGAAAACAGTCATGACTGAGTGTGTTACTTACATACACATCTTTCTGAGTATGCTCTGACAACAGTTCACTTGCAGCAGGAAGGAGAGGACCAGAGAAAAGAATATCACTATAACTTGTCCCTCAGCATCTCCTGAGTTTGCAGAAATGCAGCTTCATAGACAGGTCTAAATTTAAAGTTTGCAGTTTGCCTGCAGCCTGGAAAAGCAACTGAGAAATTCCCCTCACTGAAGGGGAAAGCATTGGTGACCAAATGGTGACACGATGCTTAAATTCCTCATGTTTCACTCTTTGGTCTTGTATAATATAATCATAGCCAAGGCTTGGGAAAGCCCACTTTCTTCCTAGCATATTCTTAATCCTTTTCATTTAAACAACTTCTTTCTATTCTTTATTACACAAGAATATATCACTCAGGGTGTGTTGAAGATTTCAGGAACTGAACAGTACAGTTTCTGAAGTTCTTTGTGGATCTTCTGATGAAGCAGAGTAACCCTCTATTCTTCCTGCTGCATTATTTGGATTGCAGGGAGCCCCTCTGATTTTTAAGAACTTCTCTCCAGAGCTATCTGCTTATGAAAGGCTGTATTTCTGCATCTGATCTCATCAACATCTACTGGGGTGTCCTTGAATCATAAAAGCTGTTGGTCTTCAACCTGAAAAGCAAAACTGCATATGTTAGTTTGATTTCAGTGAAAATTGTTTTTTTTCTTTTCATAAAACAGAAACTTCAGGATCCACTCAGTTCTCAGAGGGATAATATTTCCAAGAAAAAAAATATTCAAACCACTGCTCTTCCTGAATATCTTTTATTTTGCAAATGTATCTTTCTCTTTGAGAAAACAAATAAAATTCCACAGGGATATTAGACCTACCAGCGTAGGTGTACACCTCATCTGAAAAGTAGATATCCATGTGGGACCAGTTTTCCATAATTTCAGTTTAGCCATGGTCAGGGTTCATCAAGACCTACAGGGAAGTGTAGATGAGTGCTTAAACATGACTTAAAATAAATCAGTGGCTACGTGCCTACACATGCTGTGTACAGTAATAACACACAGGAACTCCTGACGAAGATTGTGTTAAGCATTGTATAAACAGGTAACACAAATCAGTCTGTGCTTCAGAGAGCGTGCGCAAATGCAAAATAAGTTGTTGCAGATGAATTAAGTAAGCCATATGATTTTCTGTATTCTGAGAAGATCAGAATAATGAAATGAATAGTTTAGTCAAAGTACCAGCTTGCTGCTTGGGGATACACTTTATAGTTGATGTTGTGGCATCCACCCTTTTGAAAACAAAGCTTATAAGTAGAGTAGTATGTATCATAAGACATTTATTCAGGCTAATAATACAAATGTATCCATGCATACACATATATATACACACATGCATGAACACTCAGGTGCTTATCATAGGTCAAAATACATTGCTGGCAACAATTGCTGGTTCAGAAATAACATTACATTTCTCTAACTTAACAGAGCCATAAACAAAGTGAAATGAAATCTTTATATGATCTTTCCTTTTGCCGGAGCTGATGTTTTTTTAAAATTTCATCTTAAAAATTCTTCATGTCTGCTGCTTTGTCATGAATCAGAATGTACCCTGCATAACTAGCAAGGAGTGATTTACCTCAATTTTTTTATACCCCATGGAGTACAAAGAATTCAGCAGTGAAATGTATTTTACCTGGATAACCGTTGCCTCTGAGGTTCAGCAAGAGGCTGGTGGGTTTCCAAGCAGGCTTGCAAGTTTGCAGCATTAACTCAAATTGTGTCTATAAGATGTCTTGGGGCTTCAGTCTCCTTTGTGCTGTCCTTGCTTCGAAATCTGAGTTTGAGGCCTTTGTCTTCTCTGCTGAAAGCTTGCTCCTATTTAGAACATCTCGAGAAAAAAAATAATTTTAAAGGCAAGTGTTGAGAAAAAAAACTATGTTTTTTGAAAGCAAGTTCTTTCTTCCTTTAAAAGAAAAAAAGATAAAGAATACTGAATGAAATTACGTGTGTTAAATGCTGCCTTTCCTTTATGCAAAAAATAAGAAGCATGATGGTCAAGCTGAACTGGCTAGATGAGGTTCCCAAAATTGCTTGAGACTACTACGGAGGTAAGGTAATTAATAAACCTAAGTACTGGTGCTATTTCTTGGACAGATTCTGCCTCTTACTAGGTGGCTATGCATTTCACTATGGAAGTAAACCATTATAGTGAGAGTCTTGTTTACGCTTTGAATTACTCTTCTCCCACTGACTTATAATCTCTAAGTAGAGGGATGCTTCACTCTAGAGAAGCACACAGGGCAAGTCAGCCAGTGATGGAAAGCAGACTCATTTAGTTTGTCATACTTCTGTCTCGGAAAAGGTATTATTCAAATTTTCAGCTCTCTGAATGGAGAAATGACATCCAGCAGCTGTAATTCTTCCCTAGTATAATGTCAGCTTTGTCTTTTCCAAGCTGTCTTCTTTTAAACTTAAGCCTGTTGGCAGCACAGCCTTCTGGTGTGTCAACCACTCCTCCCAGTTTTGTACTATCAGCAAACTTGCTGAGGGTACACTCCGCCCCTTCATCCAGGCTATTGATGACCATGCTGAACAAGACTGGACCCAGTCCTGAGCCCTGGGGAACACCACCAGCTACAGGCCTTCAGCTAGATTCTGCGCTGCTGACCCCAGTCCTCTGAGCTCTGTTGTTCAGCCAGTTCTCAGTCCACCTCACTGTCCACTCATCTAACCCACATTTCCTGAGCTTCTCAATGGGGACTTTATGGGATACAGGTATATGGCTGGTTGTTTTCAGTGTTGTAGCCTATACACTTGTGTTGTGTAAAACATAAGAATGGCTAAAAGATAATTATTTTTAAACTTTTGGTCAAAACAGTGTATTGCAAAATAGTTACAAAAACTTAGCTGCCCTTACTGCATTGGACGGATTCTGTAGGTCTTTCAGGCTACAGCTACACTAATAATCTAATTAATACTAGGATCTAGGCCCAGACTAATAATCAGACTGTTAATTCAGTTCCTGGCACAGTTTTGGCCTATGCCTACTAGCACTTTCCCAGAAAAATTCTTGGATCCAGTCCAAAGCTCATCTTCTGTTAGAGACTATTCCCAAAAGACAGGGCCACTCTCCTTTCCTGGAAGTGTGATAGAGTTTATTTGCAGAGATGCAAGCTGGGCCATGTCCCTCCATCTCAAGGTCAGAGCATAAGCCTTGACCTCTGCTATTTATTAGTGGTAGTAGTGACCTAATAGTCTTAATGTGGTTTCCAATGGAAAATGCCAATTACTCCCCTGTCACAAAGGGAATAGCTCAGGATTGCCAGCATAGACTATAGCAATCAGATGAGATTCGTCTTTGAGAGGGCCAGACTGAGCATACTTTCTACACTGTTGTAGAAAATAACCTGTGTAAAGGTCTTTCTTCATGCAACTAAAGCTTACTATGGAATTATGTGAAGAATTAATGATGGAGAAAATGTTCAGCAAAAAGGAAGTCTCATACAAGAGCTGGCAGAGAAAAGAAAGAAGGGCGGGCAACATTCCTGAAGGTGAAGTGGTACTGTGGTGGCAGCCGTGCCATGATGGCAGTGGTACTGCAGACGCAGTGGTACCGGGGTGGCAGTGGGGCCGCAGAGGCAGCGGTGCCATGATGGCAGTGGTAATGCAGGGATGTTGGTACAATAGATTGGACAGAAGGGGAACGTTGGCTGAAACCCAAACAGCAGGAAAAGGTGTAGATAAACCTATATTACAGACAAATCTTTTGCGTACAACACTGTTGTGTTAGAAGCAGTGCTTGTTTCTGCTCTTACTATTTTGTGATTTTCTCATCCCTGTTCAGGCTTGCTGCTTCTGTTGTGTCACAGGTCGGAGGCAGATTGGAGGGTGGCTCTTCCTGCTGCACTGGAGATGATATTCACTGTGTGGCAGCTCCTGGCTGTACCATAGCTGCTGGTTGCTTAAGGTAATGGGGCTCCCAAGCTCCATAGCGCAAACAGTGACCTGGAAGCAGACTCTAGGGATGGATGTCCTGTCAAGGACTTTTAGGACCTACCATGTGACTACCCAGATGCCCAGTTCTGAGGAGAGGTCTTGTGCTGGAACTGGAAAAAGCGGGAGGGAGCTTCAAACACTGCAAATGTGGTGCCTGGAACAGCTGCAGAAGTGCAATCATGGTGGGTCAAGGTAGGGCAGCAGGAAAGAGAAAAGGAATTCTTCAAGTCCGGTGCCCAGGGTAGTTATTTGAATCCTATTGTACATTGACCTGGGTGACTGTGGACAGTGTGAAGCAGTTGGGAGGTATAACTCGGGCTGTGGTGCTGGGGTCTGAACCCTGAGCCCTAAATTGAACTTGACATGTAGATGAATCTCACAACCAGGTGAAAGGACTAAGGTGCCTCCTACCGTAGTCAATGGCAATACTGGGTTGGCCTCTATGTTTGCTGCCAAGAAGAACTTTTAGCTCTGCTGCTGGCTACAACCCAGTAGGCATTGAGTGGTGGGGGACACATGCCATACCAGACCTTGATATGAAGGATGGCCTCCTCTGTTGTAAGAAGGCCATCTGGGAGGGAAGGCCAGCATAAGCATACCCCTACAGGTGATGTGAAGATTGTGGTCCATCCATGTGACAGGGGACCAAGTGAAGTGCTGAGAATTAAAGTTGACACATGGATGATTCTTTTCTCTGCTGGGAAACTGTTGTGAGAATAGACACCCAGCTATCCTGAGAAATGCCTGATTAGACTCAAACCAGCTGCTATTTAGGGGAGGAGATAAAAGGCCAGTAGAGCTCTTTATTGAGAACTGCTACTGGGAGGTGTTTGTGAAGGGGTTTTGTGGGAACCTAGCAGTGTATGGAAGAGTCAACCAGAGGCTAAATGACTTCAACTAGAATAAGAAAGAGTTGGGAGTTTATCTGTTGGTGGACGCACTGTACAGAGTTACTGGAAAGACCCCCGACTATTTTGTGACAATCAGAGTTTCCAGCAGCTGTTGGACAGGATATGAATACTGGAAAAGATGAGGGTAAGAGATTAGATAATATATCTCTCTGGCATTTGCCATGGTGGTCTTTGCATGGCTATGGTGGGATACAGTGTGTGGTTGGCTTCTCCTTCTGTTGTTGAATTTTTGGCTCAGTTTGCTTTTTCTTCCTTTGTATCACCCGTGGTGAGTGGGTCTAATGCTTCATTTGTTCCCCTTGTTGTCAGCCATGCTATGTCATTTCTGTGTTCCATAGAGATAGATAATAAAATCTGCATGCGTTTTCTGTTGATGGCTGCATCCTTTTTGCTAGGCCATGTGATTGGCAAACCATGCTCCCCTGCTTTGTTGCCCCTTGTCACAGCAGATGGATAGTCAATCTAAGCACTATAGTTGAGGTTAGCAAGAGGAAAGAAAGAAGAGCAGCAAAAAAAGAGCCAGGGGAAATGATGCAGTCTCTTCTCTTTTGCTGCTCCCTTCTGACTGTGATTGATGTTGCTGCTAGGAAACCTGTGACTGACTGAAGCTGTGTGTTGGACTAAGCAGATCAACCACATTCAGCAACTGGATGCTGTGTAATAGTGACTGCCTTTTGAATTAAACTTGCTTCTTAGTAAGTTTTTTCTTAAAATTGCCAGAAGTGATCTAATGAATTATATTTACCACCAAAAGAAAGTTGGACCTAAGGTAACCATAAAAGAAATAATCATTTCTTTACAGGCTGAGAGAGTTGGGATTATTCAGCCTGGAGAAGAAAAAGCTCTAGGAAGACCTTATAGCTGCCTTTCAGTACTAAAATGAGGCCTCTAAGAAAGCTGCAGAGGAACTTTTTACAAGGGTATGTAGTGATAGAACAAGAGACAACAGCTTTAAACTGCAAGAGAGTAGATTTAGATTAGATATGAGGAAGAAGTTTTTCACTGTGTGGATGGTGAGACACTGGAACAGGTTTCCCAGGGAAGCTGTGGATACTTCATCCCTAAAAGTGTTCATAGCCTGGATGGATAGTGCTTTGAGCAACCTGTTCTAGTGGAAGGTGAATTGGAACTAAGTGGTCTTTACAGTCCCTATGTTTCTACAATTTTCTTTATTGCATTTACATATCAAGGAAGGCTAATCCTGATGGGATAAGGGAGTTTTTGACATGTCTGCTCAGTTTAGAGGACTCGGGATTGAATCCTCTGCATATGTGTAGACTGAATGAGGACGAAATACTAATCTGGTAATACAGCCTCTTATTCTAACGTGTACACAAGGGTCATAATATGGGTCTTATTACAGAAAATAAAAGTGTTAAGGTAACACGATTTAAAAATAAAGAAATAGGTTGTCATATTTACTGGATTTTGAACAGGAAGCAGAAAATACACCAAGCATATTGTGTATGAATCTTAATCTGATGGAGAATGGTTTCGGGACATTTTTTTTCAATGCATCCAAGAGTATTTAACTATTTGTGTCATTGGTAACTACCAAAGTTATGATTTGAAGCTTAAAGTTGATGAATATATAAGGAAATTTAAAAGTGCACAATAAAAGATCATGCCCATGCAAAATATTTTAATTATCAACAATAATGTGAGAGGAAAATACGTATGATAACTTTTTGTGATTTTTTTTTTTTTTTTTTTTGGTAACCCAAATACATTTTCAAAGAATCATAGAATAATTAAGGTTGGAAAAGACCTCCAGGATCAAGTCCAACCTACAATTTTCAAAGTTTGCATAATACAGTGAGAGCTCTGCAATCTGCCTCTGCTCAAAAGGTTGCTCAGCTCATTATCATCACCATTTTTTGAGTAATAACAATAAAACATTGTCTTCTGTGTACAATGTGCTGGTGAAAATTGTTGTTGCTACTAAGTGTATATGGAAATGAGATTTGCTTTTTTTTATGCAATTATGGGCAAATATAAACAAAAATTTTGAACCATAAATGTCAGCATTACCCTTTAGATTGAAGGTCTCTTTCAGCCTGAGGGGAATATTGGATGAAAGAGAAATAAAATTGAAAGAGAATAGAAATTCTTCATAAAATGTCATCTTTAATGCTATAGTATTATAATTTAAGACACTATCAAAACCATACAAATAATTTCATATTAACATTAAAGGTCTCCCTAACTTAGCTGCTTAAACTAAAGGCCACCACAGATACACAGAAGTGCTGCATAATTAATTAGTGTTCAGAAAACTAAAGTCAGTCTCCCAGATTCAGCCAGTCGCTGCCCCCCTCGAACAAAAACATGAAATAAGAAAAACAACAATCAAAATAAATCACTAAATAGAGAACTCAAATTTAGTGAGATATAAAAGGAGGTGTTTTTTACAGAAAGGAACAATTCTGTTCTCAGAATAAGATAAATTGTTGCATTGCCAGCCTTATTAGCTGTTTATCATTTGATTATCATCATGCTTAAGAACCCTGCTCCTAGAATAATTCAGATACCATGAAGACTTTGTTTCTGGGAATTCTTAAGCCAAATAAGTCATTAAGCATTACATATAAAATCCACAGAATAAAAAACTTGGTATTTGAGTTAATTTTTTAATGGAACATTCAAGACCTATTAAAATTATGAGCTTTTAGGGTAATGTGAACTGCTCTTTAATAAGCTGTAGTGCATTGTGACTCCCTGTTTCATCTGTGTTAATTAATGGTCTTAGATTTTGCTACCATTAGGCTAAATTGAACAAATGAATGGAAACTATATTAATTGGGAGGAAAGGGGGAAATGTCAATCATGAGTCATTAACTTTACTTTTTGTATCTGTCTTTACAAAAGCACTAGCAGGCTGTACTGTACACTAAGTATGTTTTAATTAACACAGAGAGATAAAGCCACAGCAGCACTGTGAAAAAGAGATGTTTTACCCGGACTTTTGTGAATTTAGGACTAACAAGGCATTAAGACAATTTGTGCTAGGAGGACCCTTCTAAAGCTAATATTCTTAAAGCTTTCAACTGATCAGCAGTTGTCATGTGTGTGAACTGCACTTGCATCACATTTATTTCCAGCTTGCTTGAAACAAAGAAGTTGTTGTAAAAAGCAAAAATTTTACAATGTTTATAAAATTTAATCAGCTACCCTCCTTGAAAAAAAAAAGCAGCTTCACTGTGTTTCCTCAACTGCTGAGCCACTTCAGGCTTTGCAGACTCTTGTAGTGGCTTTAGTTCTTTGGAGATGGTAAAAAAAAAAATTGGAGGTTTGTAACACAGACAAGTTCAGGAAGGTGAGATTTAGCAACACAAGTCCTGATACCGCAAGCACTACTTTTTATAGTGGTGTATGCACACAAAATTATTACCACTATCTGTTTAAAGTGATAAAAATCCTATTCCCAGTCAATGTCCTATCTTTTACCGCCTCTCCCAGTGGTAGAGGAGTGTTCTGCCAACCCATGTGCAGAGTATGGCTGCTGCAGAAAGCAGAGCAAACTGCTCAGTAGGAAATCAGTGATGGAAAAGAAATTTCTCGTTATTAATGATTATTCATTCTTTACAGGGCATTGATTTGGCAGCCTGCCTACTAATTGGTATTCCCCAAGAATGCTAGATACTCTGTGGGGTGGGATAGGGCAGGATGGGATATAATGGGGTAAGTGTTGGAGTGGGCTTTCTCATTCAGGAGTGCTTTCTCCTGCTCCCTGTGATGATAGCTACTTTCTACTGCCTGCCACGTGAGATGGCAACTTAGGATGTCCAGCTAGGTGTCCTGTGGTAGGCTGTCACATTACTACTTAAAGCAGTCATTTATTTTGCCTTGATTCTTATTTCAGTAATGAGACAATACCAGAAAACTCATACAATAATGACAGCCTCACTATTTAGGCCTCAAGACAGTGGTTTGAACACATTTCCACCCTAGGGGATGGATCCTCAAAGGACAAATGTTAAAATATATGGTTTTATTTATGGCCACTTCCCTGAGAAATGTGCAGTTTTCATTTCTTTCTCAAGAAGTACTGAGCCTGAGAATCAAGTTTCATGTTGTTTTTAATAGAAAGGTCAGTGATGGCTGGCTGTATTTCAGAAATTCCTATGAGAAGGAACTCAGTTTGTGTCTCAGAGCTGTAGATGAGCAACGACCCAAGTATAAGAGTTCAGCTGCCCAGGGGATCAAGATGGTTCAGATTGTAAATGGGATTTCTGAAAAAAAATGAGCTAGAGCTTTCTATAGATCAGGCAGGCAAGCCTGCTGTCTGTGGAGAAAAAAAGAGCATTATTCAAATTCTGAGTTTTGGCACTGGATTTTCTCAAACGCTCACCATTCTTCAGCTACCCTTGAGCACCAGCTGCTGCACTGGTGCTTCATTCACACCTCTATCTCTGAAAGCACTTCTTCAGTTTGGGTTTACTTCACCTGTTGGCCACCAGCAAACTGAATACCCTCAGCTCTGATTTGGTTACAGTTCACTTTGAATTTGCTGTGATGCTATTTGTAAGTTTTCTCTTCCAAACAAACACCCTCAGCTCACTCCACTGTCTCAGCTTCTGGGGACTTTGTTCCACTGGAATCTGGAAATCTCTGCGCAGTCATCTTTGATACTGAGCTCATGGTCTGAGTCATAAAAACTGTCACTGCAGCACTTGCTAACACTGATCTCTTTTCACCAACTGAAATCAAAATCTCACTTGAGAGATGCCTCCTATTGAAGAGCATTTTTATTCCACTTTTTGATTGCCTCCACTTAATAGAGGTCTTTTCCCAGCATTTATTAGTTTTTCATTTAGAGAATAGGCATCATATTGCCTCACCCCAGAAGGAGAGGTATCAGATAGATGGGAATCTCCTCCTGGGAGAAGGTCTTGGATATATTCTGTTCAGATTAATCCTTCCAACCTCTCACCTTCCCTGCTGTTGCAATATCCTGTTTTGGATTCTAGGCAATAAAGTAACAACTTTAGTTTCAAATGTTTTATTCCCAGAAAGGTTTAGATGAACACGAGGGCATGCAAGGTTATGACCTTGCATACAGTCCTGACAGAATCTGCTAGTTAAAGATGACAAACTTGCATGGGGAGAGCAGAAACCCAGCAGGTGATTAGAGAGAAATCTTCCTAGGGGAAAATTGGTTCTTGGAGGGTAAGCAAGTGTGAATAAACTCATCTTTTTGTGGATTATTTTCTTTTCTCCCTTCTCATTTCCCCACCTCTAAAGAGATTTTCTTTCTCTGATTCAGCAGCCATGGGAAGTTGTAGGGCAGTGGAAGATTGTGTATTGAAAAGTAGCTAACATTGGATGCCAGCCAGGGAGATATTCTGTAGCATCGGTTTGTCCTATTTGATTTGACCCAGGGACACTTCAGTCAATCAAACAGTGCATTATCATTTCAAGCTCAGGGAGAGATATACTATTCATCTAAACGAGCTGCAGTCAGACTTGACAGGTAGAGGACAAATCCCTAATCAATCTTTTAATCACCCACCTGGGGTGATTTGAATGAAGTCAATTAAGGGATCTTTCATCAACAGAAAAAGCTGTACTCAACTATTTGAGGAAACATGTAAGATCTCCTTTGTGAAGATGTCTTTAGAATAAAACTCCGAGTATTTTTGTCTTTCCTCATTCACTTAGTGGGAAATAAACTGGATGAGAAAGGAAAGATGAGTGTGGGATAATTTTGTAAAGTTTCAAAATTATATAATCACAAATACATATTTGGAATAAATTTTCTCATTCTTAAGTGCTGCAAATATTCCAGAAAATGCCAAATTGTAAAGAAATGAAAATACCAAATATTTATTTTCATAGACCAGCTCTATACTACATCATGGTCAAATAATTGGATGAGGTGTTAAAGGAGTGGGTTTGACTATCAGTGAAGAAATATGTTCTATTGAGGCTGAATTTTGTAATTTCTTTTTTTCTCTATTGGCTCTTCTGACATAATTTGTTACTAATATTTTGTATTGAAAGCTCCTGCCAGAGCTAGTGAGGCATGGGATGTCCAGAAAAACCAAAACTTTGCTGTCATTTCTAAACAGAGATACTGTATTTTAACTCCTTGGGATATGCCTTTAAGTTTTGAGCACAAGATGATTCTTTTGATTGAATCCTGGATTGTGTGATTTGTTTACTGAGACTTAATGTTTACAGATCTTTGAACATGTGACCTGTAGTGCAATTGATTTGATTCTGGCAAAGGTAGGGCTGCAGTGTTGTAATCTGTAGTGTTTGTCATTCCTGTAGTCACAGATTGGAAGTTCAGAAGCAGCTTAATATTAAAACTATGTCACAATCTACCTGCAGCATGACCATGAATATGTGATTAAAACGAAAACATACCTTCTCAGGGCATCCTTAATGAAACCTTTACTAGTAGAGGAATAAAATAGCTGAGGAAATTTTCTAGATAAATGTGTTAAAATGACTCATCTGTTGTGGTTACTAGACTTTTTACTCAGCCTTGTTTTAAGAGCTTTGTTGGGCAATTTGTGCTCTTCATTCTTGTTTGAAATACATACATGATTAAACTTCAGTCACTTGTACATTGGGAGAGATCAAACCTCTTCGGTTCTGTGATTTTTTTTTTTTTTTTTCTCCTTCCTCAATAGAGTAATTTTAATACTGTATTAGGTACTTACGGGTAAAAGTTGAGCTGACACTTAAATCATAAACTTTTATTTTCCTCTCTGCTTAGACCTTAAACTGAACAAAATCATCAGTCCCTGGTAATGTCTCCCATTCTTATCTCTGCAGAAGTTTAACATGAATTTCAAAAGGAACAAACATACGTACTTAAGAGGGACCTGAGGGAGGTGCAGGATTGCAGTGACATTTTCTGTAATCCACTTTGGCACCTTTTGATACTGCCTTGTGTGGGCAGCTAAAACCACTTCCTTTTTGAATTGGAGCTGTCGTTGCAAAGTGAAGCCCAGAATGATGGGGATGCTTGGGAATTTGACTTGGACACCTGAGAATCAATCACATGGTGGTAGTTGGGAGTCATGTGCCCAGTTAATGTGAACAACCTTTATGCATCTGAGAAAAAAGACCTCTTCTATACAGTTGGACCTACATCTTTACTTTCATGTTAGTTATTCTGGTTTGGATATGTTAATTTGAAATAAGAGGTGGAATTTGCTGGTTGCTGCATGTAGTCAGTGGGGTATTAGCTGCTATTTTAGACTTTGTTTTCCAAAGAAAGGCAGGAGCCAACATACAGGATTTGACTCTTCTTCTGTTGCAACCATAGGAGAAGATGGAGACCACCATGAAGGACAGGTCCCATAAAACCCTCAACTGACAACACATCACAAAGCCCATTGGAGCCATTAGCTACATGGAAGAAAAGGTCAATAACGACATAAAAAGGCAAAGTGCCTTTTCAGTTCTTTTGGCTTATCCGTTTCTACTTTCACTGATTTCAGATAGATTACTTCACACTTACACCAAAGAAAGAAGAAAACCAGGAGTTTGCACAGGGATTCACATATGCAGGTTGTATGGACCTGGAAGAGCTATGAAGCTAGTGTGTCTCCACACTCGGGACTGCTGTCTACACAAAGGCTCCCTGGTATCCTCAAGCTGCTAACATGACCACTGCTCTTCCTGCAGAGACACTTAGCCCTTGCCTGGAGGCAGAATGGTGGATCAGAGAGTTGGGCTTGTTTTGCTGTGCACTGGATGGGTGATGTTCCAAGGTTGCACTGTGACACAAAGCAGAGCAACGGCAATTTACTCTTGATCCTGGGCTCAGGTTCAGTCAAAAGTGCATTACCTGGCAGTGTCCTGCAGCACCTGGGTCTACCTGTATGTGCCCCAGCATGTTGCAGCATCCTTCTGCAAGGTCTGGATTTCCATGGGAAGGTGATGGAGCCCATGGCCCAAACGGGACCTGAGCTACAGCTCACCCTCTTACCACTACAATCACTTGGGACACCAATGCATGGGAGTTCAGATATAGCTTCAGCCCCTCTCTCCCTCCAAATTTAGGAGATAAAAATTGTATTTTACCTTTCACAGGCATGGTTCTTAGCCAGAGCCCCAATATGCAAAACTGAACACTTCTGCAACTCATATTCTTCTATAGCTTGTTGCTACCCTCTATTTGTGCAGCAGCTCAGATGGAAGCTGCTTTACATGCAGGTTAGGAAAAGAGTCACAGGAGTGAAAGAGTGGCCTGATTAAACCTTTCTTCTCTTCCAGTCCACAGTAAGTTTTTGAATCCTGAAGAGGTAATAATTAATGGAGCTCTTTAAATAATCTGAGAGAAGCAATTCCGTTTGCATGTAATAGTCACAACTTTCATAAGTATATGGAAAGTAAATTTCTTTAGGAGGAGGTTGAATTTCATTCTTAATTAGAAATGCCTTTTTGTAACAATTTTTAAATTTATAATTCTTTGAAGAATGACTATTCTATAAGATTGGTAACAAGACTATGCCTAATTTATGCCACTTAGATGACAATAATTATTCTGATGTGTAAATACCCTAAATCAAACATAAGGTAGGTAGACAATAAGAGCAAAAAGAGCAGCATAATAATAAGAATCTTATTTTTTGATTAGGGTAAAAGTTTACAGGGTTCTGCTCCTCGAAGCTGTCTTTCATGCTAGTCCATTGACTTCACTAGTATCCTTTCATAAGAGCCCATGTCACTGGGGTAATTCCCGTGAGAAGATGATGTTTCAAATTAGTGTAGTTTTTCTATTCTTAAACAACAAGTATCTGAGATGATATGTGCAGCTGACTTAAGATTTTTGAAAAGTAGAACTGCAATAAATCAGTGAGATAGTACATAGGAAGCCAGAAGATGAAATAAACCAGGAAAATACATGTTGGCAGCATGGAGACTGCTTCAGAACATGATTTTAGAAGCATGGAGTAAATGTATACCATCTAGCAGAGAAAACTTTTAAAGGACTGAAAGGAAAACAAAGCATTGGCATGGTCAAACATCAAGGCAGTGGAAACTACTAAATGACATTAAAGATATCTTTTTAAAAGTGGAAGTCTTATCTGAACAAGGAAAATAGAAAAGATCATAAATTGTAGCAAGTTGAGTGTCACACTGCAATAAAGTAGGCCCGTGAGGATTTAGAGGGCTAACTTAGTAAAGATGTGAAAGTTGCTATAAAAGGTTTTTCAGAAACGTCAAAGGAGGAATCTGACCAGAAAGTCAGCTGGGCCAGTATATGTTGGAGGTATAGAAAAGGCACCCTGTGAAGCCAGGATCTTGCAGCAGAGCTAAAGGTTGTGTTTCTATTAGTGCTGGTTACAGTGAGGCTCCCACTTGAGTCATTCTTCAAAGGAGATGAGTATGAGAAACCCTGGTTGGAATAAACCAGTAAATTAAACCAGTTCCCAGGATGAGAACAACCTCATACAGGTATATTCTGGTGTGAAAGTATGGAACCACAACTGTCCTGTTTGAGTTACTGCTTAAAGCACTTAATGACAAAAAAATGAAAGGCTGCAAATGGGACACCAGCCATTAAAAAAGGATTGAGGAATAATCTGAAAAACTATGGACTAAGAAGTCCAACATCCATATTAATGGCATTGGTAGAAGCTATTGGAAAAAAATAGTACATCAAAGAAGCAGCTTTTCCACTAAGGCTTTTTCCACAGATCCTTGTCTTCATCAGTGCCCAAATGTAACAAACCAAGGATCTGATGTCAAAGATATTGCCAAGCACAGGGACAGCCAGAGTGAAGTGCTCCCTTCTCTTGCACAGACGTTATACAGCTGATCTGGGCCAGCTTTGACACTGTCTCCTCACGCTGCTGGTAGGAAATTTCATGAGTGTAGTTTTAACGTATGTTGATGAGGGCTCTGGGCCTCAGCTCACTCCCCTGTATCCCCTCGCTTTGTGCCACATCACACTCAGTAGAGAGAATGGATTCACAGCTTGCAAGAAGGAATGTTGCAAAGGGCAGGTATGGCGCGCAATGTGGAGGAGCAAGTAGAGCATAAGGCTTTTGGAGGAGGACTCTGACAGAGCCTGCTTCATGTTTGAGTGTTCCATGACTGTATGCTGGAGCAAACAGGAGGTTATCTGTGGGTTATCACCTGGATTTAGACTTACAACTATGCTATTTACAACATAAAGGGTTTAGTAAGAAGAGGTGAATAATGAAATGAGTGAAAGTAATGCAGATGATAAACTGGACTATTTTCTCAGAATAGTCTGACCTTAAGTTAGCTGAACAGATTTGCAGAACTGACATGTTAATGAAATGGCACATGAAATAATAAGTCAATAATTATAAGGTAATACATGTAAGAAAAATACCGTACCTCTAAGTATGAGCATAGTCAGGAAGGGATTTGAAGAGAGAGATGAGTTTATGTGGATAGTTTTCTGAAGGTGTCAGTTCAATGGTTGTTAGGAGTCAGAGGCAGATTGTCAGACAAACTTTTAGGAAAGGAACTCACAAAAACCGAGAGCATATGATTATGCTCTAGTGCAAAACTGTGATGTATCTGCATTTGAGTACTGTGGATGAGGCCCCAGGACTGGAAATCCTGGTCTGCAAAACCTGAGGAGGGATAATGCCAAACCAGAAGAGTGCCTGGCTGCTTGTAAGGAATGACATATAGGTTTGTTTTAGATTTTCACCTTTGGGCTCTTGTATCAAATTCCACATGTGACTGATGTCTAATATTGTCAAAATTTGTGGAGCTGATATGTCTGAAGCTCTGTTCCAGCAGAAATAGCATATGCAGAGTCCCATGGCCAGTTTAACTGTAGATGCTCTTACAGGAGGGAATAAAGAGACAGTCCCACCTTCTAAGTCGACAGCTCAGTTACATATTCAAACCATAGTCGAGCCTTTTATATGCAATTGCTACTGAGACCTGAGAAAGTGGCTTTTTGGGGAAACCTTCTCTCCAGTATGTGATGTGATCTCATCACAAGATAAGACTTTTTTTTTTGATGTTTCTCTTGCCTTGGGGAGGGAGAGAGGGAGGACGAAGAATCTGTTCAGTGTGTACTTATTTCCTCCTCCCACCAAGGGAATCCTGAACTATTTGACCTCTACAAGAGGATGAGCTGGGCTACCAAATCCAACTTAGCAGTGACATTCAAGTATTTCACTTACAGACTTCCTGCAGCAAAGCTATGTGCTCATATATCTTTATATTTATGTAAAGAGACATATAGAATGGGCTTTGTGAGGAACATTTCTCTGTTTGCTGTTGCACACAATACAGACAAATTATGGTAAATCTGTGCTGTATACTCAATGTAATTCCAGAGGGGAGTTTATTTTATCCTGACTAGATTATTTTCCTTAGTCTAGAGGATTGAGTGAGTGTGTTTAATTTTTATATTTGTGTCAGTGGTAACCTCTTGTAAAGGAATGATAAATAGAGAAATCTTAGCTTGCTAATAGTACAAATGGATTAGGTAGGTGAATGTAATGTAAAATTGCTGCAGTAAGATAAATCTATGTGATGTCTTATGCTGTGCTGTTTTACCATTAGTGGTCTGTTACCTGATGCTGTGATTTGTGTAGAAAAAGAATGCTAAACTATGTTCTGCTAGACAAACATGTACATTTAAAAAATCAAAACCTCTATTACAAGTAAAAATTCAGCCTATTTTCTCTACCAATAGTGAAACAGGCAGTTTCGTTAGTTTGTCCATTGTCAGTGCTTTAAAACTGTTGCAGAAGGTTTGAATTTTGCAAGCCAGGGACACTTGTCGAGTCCTTCATCTTCAAAAAGTGCCCTTCAACGGAGCTTTCAGCTAATCTCTGTTGAATACCATCTTCAATTACATTGTGAAAGATTAGGAGCATTGTGTTGTCTTTGGGAATGACAAACCAGGCTGTAGCAAAGGTGTGAGTGCACTATTCTTGAGTGTGCAGCTATCTCTTCTCTTGGAGGTAGCTGTGTTTTGTGTGCTTTGATTTGTGTAAAAGCTGAAGGGATGCAGACCTTTGCTATCCTACTGAAGCGAGCAGGCCTACTTGCAGAAGTAAGGACCACACAGCCTGATTTAACTGCCTTGCACAAATAGGATTCAGTGATGAGACATTTCATCCATTAGACTTTCCTTTATCTACAGCATCTTGCTACTAAATTATAAGTAAGAATGTATTTATTCTCCATAAAAATGCAAACAAATTCCTCTTGCACCTATTGACACACCAGCCAGTTTTATGATCCACCGTGACACTTAACACACCAAAGTGATTGTTTTACTGCAGTGTGTTTTCTGAGCAATCAAGTTTGCCTCATACTTGTCACTTGCTCAGCATTTCGCTATGCTGAACAAACAGGATGTCTCTCAAACTTGGGAATCTTTAGAGTATTTTAAAAGACTTAAAATGGAGTAACATAATTTACCTTTTTATCTTTTGGTATCTGCTTGTTCTTGGGTTTTTTTTTACCCTGGAGCATCAACATTCATACTTTATTTACAGATCTCAACAGGCTTTGCCTTGTCAAATATTTTGAATTCCGCAATGAGGTGTGTAATGTCTCTTATATAAGCTCTGGCTCATGCTCTCCTAGGATGCCTTGTCTTTGTGCTTAAAAGGATTTACTCGTATTCACTTTACTCATTTTGCTTTTTACTGAGGAATTAAGAAAATAACGTTTAGCTTCTCTTTTCCCACCATGTCTGAAATCCTCCCCCGCAAAAGAAAAAAAGGAAAAGAGTAAATCCCAATAAATCACCCTGCAACAGATCCCCAGTTTGAGTCTTTGGAACTAAAGTAAGAGATTCTTTTTTTTGATAGCAAATATTGTAATGGGGACAGAATCTGTATATCTGAAAATGAACTGTGAGCAGAACACGTCATGTATGTTGTCAGTCAGACACTATATGGTAACTCTCTCAATTATTCTATTGAAAAGAGTTTGAGGTCAGAAAAGACCTTTTTGAACAGTGGGGCTGAACTGCTATAGGGTTGTGCCAGAGACCACAGAACTTTGCCTGGCAGTGGCAAGCCTGTAACCCCTCATTAACACAGAGACTTTCCCAAAGTCTACCAATGTTAATGTAAAGGCTTCGAGTGGTGGTGAATCCCCTTGTAGGCAGCTGGCACGTGCAAGGTGCCATAGCCCTAGTCGCATCCTACATGTGCATGGGCAGGTTCTGCCTGTTGGTAGTGTGTGTGTGGACTGGAGGAATGGGCATGTGTGGGGTTGACAGTTTTTGTTCAGGCCATCTGGGCGGCACATGCGCGCTGCAGCTGGAAGATCAGATTTACTGCATTTGCCTGGTACGTTTTTCAACACATGAATATGGCTTTCCTAAAGTAGTTTAGTTTTCCCTTCTGGCCTTAACATAAGATAGTATTGAAATATGATCTCAGAAGATGTGAAAATCACAGAAAATGTGCGAACTTGTAAGGTGTTACTGAGAAACAGTCACAGTTCCAAGATGCAAGTGGGCTGAGTTGAAGGTGGATAATTGTCTCCAGCAGGAAATGGGTGCATTCATTTGTTCTGGATGAAATCTTCATTAGTGCTGTTATGGACCAGATATACAATTTCTATTTATGGACCGGCTCTCCAATTCATTTTTGAATTTCCTCGCAGGCAAAGCTGCATGGGTTGTTTCATTAGCATCTTGTCAGAAAAACAATTGGGAGGATATTAATCTGTAGTTCAAATACCATGTCAATTAGCAGGCAGAGGTTTTGTACTGCAGAGTTCAGAATGTACTTGGCAGAAGAAATGCAAAGAAACCTTTTATCAATGATAGAGCCTTAAAGCAGTAGATATAGATAATTCAGTCCCTTTTCTAAATATGGTCTTAGAATAGTTTGCACCAGATGCTATCTATGAATGACACTTTGTTAATCTCATATTTTAGATAAAAATATTAGAACAGAACTTCATTTTCATAGCAACTATGTGGATATTTTGATGGCATACTTTGAAGACAGAAACAAATGAAAAGTCTGTTCTACTTCATGATATGGAGAGGCAAATGAAGAGAAAGGTCACTGATCTGGAAGCTGATGATAGGTGCATTTTTTCAGAGCCCCACCCGAAGTGTGGAACATATTGGTAGCAATATACTGTGGGAGAGTCCTGGTTTATTGGCAGGCAAAAAAATAATAGCTTTTTCATGCAATCATCAGTAGAATCTGTGTGAAGTAGTTTCCTTTCAGCACAATGAGATAAAACAGTACTTCTGGGAAACTGTGGTAGGGACTGAAATCCAGATATTGTATGTTGAGGCTGTCTCACCTAGTGCCTTGGCTCTTGCTGCTGGGAGGAAACAACTGAGCCTCAGCAGCTCTTCTCGCAATATGTGCTGCATTTAGTGGAAGTGCTTCAACTTCTAGATTCCATTTCTAAATGTTTTAAATTAAAATAAATACTTCAGTGTTTCAGTACATTAGAATAACTTGGCTTTGATGCAGTTGCATTAAGGTCTGAACTAACTGTGCCGGAAACCTTTTTCAACCACTTATGCTAGGTAGTGTAGGCATCAAATGCTAGTAGATAGAAATTGCAGTGTCATATTCATTCTGTACGTGCACATAGCTATGCTAACTTCAACACAGGAGGCAACTAAGGTATTAGTTTCTTAGCTAGAAAAAACGCACCTGTGCGAGTTTTGAAATGACAGTCTCTCTGGCCATGCATATACTGCTTTATCAGATTACTCCCAGGGGCAGATGCAGGAAGGCATCCCAAGCTGGAGTTCACATGCACATTGCAGGCCCTTACTGTATTTCCCAAATGCCCTAGATGTGCCTACACAAAGCAGCAGTGAGTATCCTTGGGATCTCCTATCCTGTAGTGCTTTTGATGCTATCAGCAAGAGAAATACTTTCTATATGGCCTACCATGTAGCTCTAAGTGGCCCTGCTTGCCTCTGTTCATGACTGGCACAAGCAAATGCAAGGAAAGAGCCTTTCTTTTGTTTGCCTTAACCCCTGGATTCCTAACTGGTCCCACTGCTCCCCCAGAGCTTGCCTAGTTTTGAAGCAAGCAAAGTGCCCCTGGCTGAGACTCCACTGGGTTCCCTGGGGCCAGGACAGGCAGCAACCTGTGCCTTCCCGCTTGGTGCCCTCATCTCAGACTTGGTCTCTCTTTGGACCTTAGTTGCAGCAGAGGTCCCCCGCAACCCAGCACAGATCCATGGAAGACAGGGAAGGCGACACCCTTCCCATGTGCATGCTGCAACTGGATTTTTACAACTTCTTCATGGAACTGAGTCATGAGACAGAACGTGCTTTGCCAAGTGATAAACACTTTGGGCAGGACTCAGCCTGGGACACTGGAATTAGTCATCTAATGCATGTAGAGATGAGAATTCTAAGCTCCCATTTTAAATGATGTAGAACCAGTCCACAAATCTCAGAGGAGGTATATTCAGCAGTGATGGTGGGGTCTGGAGACTGAGTCTGCCTACAGTGAGGAAGGCAGTGAGAGGCCCCATTCAGTTCCCCTCTTACTAACAGTGATAACTGGTAACTCTGAGATGCCCAAGACTACCTTAGGCATCCAGGTGGGACTTGCAGATGTGACACAGGGCCTACAGGTGACCTCAGATCCTCTGGAGCAGCAGCTGGAGGCCAGCCAAAAAACTCCAGGTCATCTTAATGACACCACATACCAGTGCTTTGGCAGCTGAATCAAGTCTTGGATCTCTACTGACTGCAGTAGGAGTTGAGATGCCCAGCTCACAAATGAGAGTTTGCAATTAGGTGCTTAAATGTAGATACCTCAGTCTCAAATTGAACCCTACCTGTGTTTCTGGAAAGAGTCAAAATCTATTTTTGCACTCTGAATAAATTTACATCCATAACACGCACAAAACACAGACCAAAGACAGTTCCTCACAGCCAGCTCCCAAACCAGCATGCTCTTGGCTTCTCTCTCCTCTGGCCTTAGCATTGCCCAAAGCATGGGGATGCAGCCCTCTTCCTCCTAAACCTCCTTGGAAACCTCTACAACGCCAGTCTGAAGCAAATACTATGCGAGAGATGGGCAGTCTCAAGAGAAATCTCTTTAGACTTGGCCCTTTGCAAAGCATTGTGCCCCGACAGAGCAGCATTTGAGCATGAGCAGCGCTGAATCATCAAGGGCACCCTGCATTGCCTGTCCTTCAAAGCAGCACAGGTGAGAGCCTGGCTGAGGGCAGTGCTTGCTCAGATAACTCACATGGAGCAAGTAACCACTGCCACCTCCTTTCCACCCTCACTATTGATGTTTGGCCAGGGACAGCTGACAGCCTTGGCCTCAGACACCTGTGCCAGCACAGGGTGGCTATGAGAGGACATTCGCACTACCTCTGAGAGCTCAAGGTGTTGAAGAGGTGACTCCTCATCACTCCAGGGAAGACACAATCTCTGGTGATGGTCAGTAAAGGACACAAAACCTCCCGATGAAGCTCTGCCATGAGATTTACATGTGAGGCAGGAACTTCTACTTCCCTTATGTTGTGGCCTTTGGAAGACCACATGGTCACTGTCAGCCATGGCCTTTGATGCAGTCGATGGTTGTACCAGTGATCACTGGCCATCACCTTCAACATCTGGGGACAAGATCTTGTGAGTGCAGCACAAGCACTGATGTGAATATGCCTGTGGTACTTAATGAACTTAAAATTCTGTCTTCTGAGACTGTAAACACCTTGGCAGCTTGTGATGTGGAGAATAGTGTGACATCAGATTTATATCCTGGAACAGTTAATGTGATACTACTTTGACTTAAAAATAGCTATTGATTAGATATCCCTATATAAAAACCAGCTTAGATTACAGAGATGAATAATGATATACTTTACATTATTTGTAGCATTTGTTAACTAAACAATTACTAAATCCAGTTTATACATTTGTTAGTAAAACATTTCAGTTGCACTGAATTACCTGAGTATAAAGTGTATTAGTACAGAGGAGAAATTCAATGAACTATCAAGCTGCACATGACCTTGCTGCTGTAATCAACATAATCTTATGCTTATCATAATTGTTTGGCAACTCCATGTTTGACCCTCTGACAGAAGAAGCTGTATTTGTTGTTGCTTATGTTCATTCTTATTATCACAATAGGCGTTCAGATCCATATCTGATATAAAACACACACCGAGCTACCAGATTTCTTTGGGAAAAAAAGTTCACCTTCTCAGCAGTACACCAGCTCAATGCACCCCTCCCTACTCCTACTTATCTGCTACCTTCTCAGGAAAGAACTGATTGCCTTGTCAGTCCAGAATGTGCTTGGATGCAAGAGAGATAATTAATGCTCTTGAGAAACCTTCAAGTATTATCTCCTGGATCTGAACAGTGTTGTGTTTAAGCAATATAAGCTAGTATCAAAGAGAAATGCATGGAAATGCATTTGTTTGGGCCTTTGCTAACAGAAAGAGTAGAAGTTGTTCAGAAAATGAAACAGAATAGGTAGAATTGAGAGTATAAGCAAGAAAGAACTGAAGGTGGCACTGTAGGAACAGACATTCCCCTATTTAGGAACTAAGGATAAATGCCTGCTTTCTCTTTTTCTTTGAATGGAGAGAGAGAGAAAAAAAAAGATTGTCAGATATGCATCATTTTCCCATAGCTTTGTCTCACCTTTTGCTAGTGCGTATGTATTCAAACCCTTCCCCAGAGTGGGAGGGCTTTGAGGAGATCATCATGGAACTTCGTGTCCTTTTCCACAGAACAGACACTCATCTATAAGCTTGCAGCATGCAGACTGCTGGCTGAATGTGGGAAACTGCAACCAACTTGATGCCAGACTGAGGAGCCATCAACTATGGCACTTTTCTTTCCCAGATGAGTCAGGCCTATGGCAGGATATTTACTTTCCACAGATCTCCTGTCTCACAACAGAAGAATATAAAGAGAGGCTTATCGGAAACACATCTAAACTGACCAGTCTTTACACAAAATGCGGTGGGTTATGACTCACTCCTGCAACTCTTAACTCCAGTGAACCCTTCAAACTGCTTGTGCCTAAACTAACCCTCAGTCCTTTTCTTTGCCCCTTTATTCCCACTCTGCTGTAGGTGACGGTCATGCTGGTCTGCAGGCAGAAGGGCTTTCCAACAGCAATGCCTTTGCCCTGCAAGGAATCGTGAATGTGTTGCAGAGAGGTTTATGGTTTTAGAAACTGCAGCCTAGAGCTCCAGAAGTGTCCAGCACCCACTCTGGGGATACACAGTAAGGATAACATCTTGAAGGACTCCGCAACCTATGTAACTGACCTGACCACAGAGTAAACGCTTCATTTTGGAAATATTACAGGCCAGATGCACACATCACAGAAGAAAATTTGTGAATTATAGGCAACAGCTATATCTACCATAGTGCTATTTCTTAGTACTTGAAAGCTTTTTAAGACATCAATCTCCCTTCCCATTCAGCCACAAGAACCAGACTCCTGTGTTAAAAAGTGCCAGTGTGACCTGGTCCAGGAGTCAGCTCCAGCAGTGAGTACAGAGGTGGATTTTACATTCCATCTGAATTTGAGGCAGTTACTGGATATTTTTACTTTATTTTGGATTTGTTTTGGCTTCTCTGATGTCCAGCCTTTTCTGGTCAGAACTTAGTTCCTATTGATCCAGAAAATAATGATCGGTTGTTGGTTTGTTTGTTGTTTTGGTTTTTTTTTTCATGAGAAGGACAAATCTTTTTGTCACTGTAGGCAAAAGGAAGGGCTTTGAAAATGAAGAAAGGGACTTTGAGGTGGAGTCTGGACCAGGAGCAGTGCAGAGCAGTGCATCAGTGCACACCACATCAAAATGAGAAAGACCTTCAAGCAACAGCAATTGCTCCAACACCAGTTAGCTGATGGACAACCAAAAATTATAGCAATCCTCCGGGTGTGTGCACATGTGTTTAACACAATGGAAGTTCAAGACAACAATATCATATAAAACAAGAACAGTATGCATTATTTGTTATCAAGATACTACTGAAGAGATGAGATTTTTTTAAAGGCAAGCTCCTTCTATCACTTTGGTAGGAGAACCAAAAAGCTTTCTCCTTCTAAGGCCCAAGGTGTAACTATGTGTGCTCCAGGGAGCTCCTTTTGTCCAAGGAAGTATCTAGCTGAGGTCTTGCAGCCTGAAACAGATTTTAGAGCCCTCAACTTCATCTCTGCTTCTGACACTATAGTGCTTTAGATCTGAGGATGCCTGGTCAAACAGGAAAGACTAGCAAAACAAGCACATGATGTATTTTTCTAGAGATGCCAAGGAAGACTGTGTAGGTGGGAATCTGACATCAGCCTGGATATTGTCCCCTGGGAGACTTCTCTCTGTCAGCAGTTCTCAGTTATGGCTATTATGAGCACACGTGGATACCAAAATCTTCATCAGTGAGCCACCACATGGAAGCATTCTTATCATCCAGATGTATTTTAACCACCTGGATTACAGCCTCTGTGAAAGTGTTTTATTTGTATGGGAAATACAAGGACCACTGTGAGGAGTTACTCATTGTGACTCATACCCCATCTTGCTTCATGTAAGAAATGGAAGATTTGTATACAACACTTATGACATTTAAATTATGAGAAAATAGAAACCCTTTCTTCATCTCTCTCTTGCTCTCTCTGACACCCTCCTGTTTAACAAGTCCCATCAACTTCAATAGGAGGCAATTGGTATGTCAGCGGTAGGATAATGGTTGACTGTAATATAGCAGATAACATAATCTGCCTCTTGAAGTTCTACAAAAACTGTCCTTTCTATTTATTTTACTTGACCTGGAAAGAGCAAAGTGCTGTTAAACCAGCAGGTTTGATTGATTGCAGATATATATCCATAGCCAGAAGTCTCGCCTATCAGTAAGTTACTTTCAAGTAAGGATGGGTTTGATTTGCAAGCTTTGTCCTTAATCTAAAGCAATGTGTAATAGAAAGTTAGACCTCAAGTCATAAGCTGCTAACAGTTACAAATAAAGATAATCACTATGAAACAGAACAAGTTACTTGTTCAGATGATTTGTTAAAATAAATTAGAGTATAATGTGGTGCTAGGGCTGCTCTTTAGATGCTTTTGAATGTCCTCCATTGCTCTCTGTCAGCTGGTGACTTCATTCAGTAGCAATCGATCTTAAGAACAAGAGAAATACAAATTATTCATTTGGATGTTGCTCTCCCACACATTCCTAAGCAACGTCTGTCTTCAAGAGCTATAATATGTCTGAGGCTATGACAACCTGGATCTCTCAATGGATTATTTACCACTAACCTGGGGAGCTTGATGATTTATAGAAAATTTTGAAGTATGACAAGTATGAGACAGCATGTAGTAGTCTTTAAATCGTATGTGTTTGTTCTTATCATATATTGAGCAGCGGTGTATTTTACTCTGATTTTGAGCCACCTAGTGGTAATTAATATAAATGAGTTAAGACTTCTGTGCAAGAGTTATGAACCTTTCTCTGCAGCTATGCACAATTTAATGGGTCTAAGATCAGCGAAGTGAATTGAAACCTGAAGGTTTTGTCTCTTTTGCTAAAGAACACATTTGTTTGTTTTGTTTATTAGAAATACAGTAAAAATGTCAGTGTTACCTAATAAGGAGTTACATCCTTCCCTCAGACTGATCCTGTCAATGGGCTGCTTCAGGACTCTGCTGAGGCTATTTCAAACCACTTTTACCTCTGGCAGACTTTCTAGGGACTGTCCAACTCACCAGGTGTTCAAATGGTGCTTGACAGACATGACAGTGAGTCAGGCAGCTTTGGACCGTATCACTTTGTGGCCCTTAGGCAGAGATGGTTTGAGAAGATTCCCTGAATATTCTTGTATTGAGGTCAGGAGTGTGAATGGAAACCCTTGGCTTTAATCCTGGGCTTTGCTGTGTCTTGTCTCTGTGCTTGCTGCTGGCTTTCAATTATCAGAGCATTTTTATCCATTGTAGTCTAATACCACAAGCTGATCTTAAAAATAGTATTTTCTAAAATCGAGCATCTTATCCAAATATTACATCACATAACGGAACTAGAATTAGCAGGGAGCATTACAGACCCATATATCCATGGCAGAGTTTTCCAGGCCTGTTGTCTGGATGATAATCAATCACATGTCCTTTTGCACTCAAAGAACCAAAGCTAATTACAGATCTGCTCAGTGGTCTATGAGATATACTCAACACCTCATATATACTGTAGCTAATTTTAGAGTTTTCTACATGGGAACTGTAGATCAAATTATCTTTCATTTTGTCCATGTTCTCATGTAATAGTCTCAAGAGCATCCAGATCACTAAATCCTTATTGCTAATCTTGCAGATTAGAAACCATTCACCTTTCTTTTCTGTGTTGAATTCTGGGAGCCTTTCTAGTCATTGGTGATTCCCTAATGGCATGTTGCATACATTTTCTTTTATGTTCATATATCTCACATTTCCCTTTATATAACTTTCAGATGCTAAGACTATGTAGCATAAAAAAAAAAACCCAACCCTAAATATTACATCCTATATTCTTAGCTGGGTTACCAAAATATATTTTCAGAGGAATTTAAAAAAATAAAATAGCTCACCCTCTGTTTTTAACATATAGTCTAGAAAAGCAGAGCTTTTCTTTAGAGAGGGGGGGGAAAAAAAGAGAATATTATGTCTTTAGTGCTTCCTGAAGGTTAAGCTGTACATATAACCCCCAGAGAGTTAGCAAAGAGAAGATGCCTTGCCTTCAGTTACAGACTTCAGCACCCATTTAGCATTTTTAATTTCTGTGTGATACTTCAATCTTCTGGTATGTCATGTTTCTATGTCATTTTTCCCTAAATTGGGTACTGGAAGTACTGGGCCTATTAATCTAAAAGATGGTTACAGGCAGAGTAGGGAGACAGGTGCTTGTTAATTCTTGTTAATTCTGAAAAACACGTAGAAAGGAACTCCCAGTAAAGCAGGAGAGGAAGGAAAAGTCAGCTGGGATGGGGAAATCACAGGAATGGCCCAGACGAGAAGAGAAATTCAGCCAGATGTTTGTTAACATGTTGAGTGCAATGAAGCCAAACATTAGGTTGAGGATGAGACTGGCTGAGGAGAGGGATTTTCTCTTCCACTGAAGGACCAGATCCAGGAAAAGATGCATCATTTCCAGTTTACCAGCTGTGTGGTCTGAAACAAAACTTGGTACTTACTGTACCACCTGTTTTCAAGGTCAGAGTGGGACAGATGGGCTCCAGCTGCCTTAATAGCCAGCAGGGAGAGATGGAGTGCTGTAGGCCATCATCAGGATAGGTCCGGGGGTGCCACTTGTTCCTGCCTGGCATGGCTTCCACAGACACTGCTCCAAACATCAGAGGGAGAGGAGTTGAGTAGTCACCATGGCCCCCAGCAAAGGAGCCGGGGGGCTGCAGGTCCCCAGTCTAGTCCTTCAGGCGAGTGCAGGAGTATTTCTCCTGATCTCTGCCACTCTCAGGAGCTTTCTGGCTTTGCAGGGAAGATGATGGGAGGAGGAAGAGGTGGGCATGGGAATCAAAATCCTGGCTACTAACCTGAAGTAGTGGTAGAGATGAATCCCTCTTCCAGCCTGTATGGAAGCACTGAGCGTGAAATAAGAAACCCGAAATCAGTGGCAGTTAGATCCAGAGAAGGATTTAGGAGTGTCGCTCAGACAAAAATCCCAAGAATAAGGAGACTATCTAAGTGACTGAGGAGGACAAGCTCCATCGATTTTCTGTGCTTTTAAGACAAGGCAGCAGTTCTTTAAAACCTGACTTTATCTCTACTCAGGGCTTGTTTGCTCAGAGATGAGAATTCCTCAACACACCCCAGGGGCAGGCAGTGGAATGGAAACATCACTGCCTCCATGGAAGAAAAGTCTTGGAGTTGCAGCAGTCCCGGGTCTCACAGCAGAGCAATGGTGCTGACACAACTTAGGGGGAAATTCTGCCTTTTTCTGACCAGAGAATCTGGGAGTGTCTGTGTAGAGATGCGTGCAGTGAACTTAGGCAGGCAGTTACCGATGCAGAGTGGGAAGACAGACTTGGAAGGTTACCATCTGGCCCATTTACACACCGTGGACATATAAGCAGGGAGACCCTAACCAAGGATATTTGCTGGTGACCTTCTGGTGACATTCTGTGATTCTGTGACCTCTTGATTTTTCTTTTAGAGTATTTCACCAGAGAAGGAGTGGCAGTGGTTTTAGGTAAGCACTGCCTGACGGAAGTGTGCCAAAACCACTGGGCCTTTACACTTCTCCTCCACCCTGCTGTCCTGGTGTCCTCTGCTGCTCTGCACTGGAGACAGCAGCATGGGCTTGCAGTGGGTGCTAGGTGAGCCTTGGGGTGAGGAGATCCTGTGGGATTCACATTACTACTGCCACCAGGTCCTGAGAAAACTATCCAGGCTGCTCTCCCTGCCTCTTCACAGCCACATATCCATGGTTTTGTGTGGCATCTCACTGCAAGGTATGTCTTTGGCTCACATTAGGCACCTGAGTGGCACCAAAATTAACAGGCAAAACTATAAAGGAGTGATAACTGCAATATCAGAGTAGAAAGTTTGGGGTTGGGCCTGCCTGCTCAAGAAAGCCGTGTGCTGATAGAGACAGTGCAGCAAAGGATGGTCTGTTTGAGGCAAACCCATTGAAATGCCATATCTGGCAGTCCACACAGAGCTGGGTGTACTTTAGCTGTGTTATTCCACAAACAAGCTGAAGTTGTGTCAGTGTTATTATTACTGTGCCAGCCCAGTGCAGGTGAACAGTTCCTGGACTCATGCCAGCACTGTGTAGGGCACCACCCCTGGCTTTGTCAGCTTTGTCATTTCAGGTCTCCTTCTGCCCCATATGCATTGACAGGGCATAGAAACGTCATTTCCAACACGGACTTCATGAAATCTGTCACGCAGTACTTATGTTCAAACTGTTTAGATGTAGCACAAGTGTTGAATAGTAGCCACCAAGTAACTTTTATCTGGTTGTGGGGAGAGCTCTCAGACCCTACAATTACGTCTATATAAGGAATAAAGTTTATATTCCCATTAAAGACTTACACAGACTCACAGGTGTGTATGTATGTATTTATCAATTCAAAAATCACAGTGACACTTCAAATGACAGTATATTACTGGGAGCTCATTTTCAATCAGTTATACACAATGTCCCCTGCAGGGCAATTATTTTACAGAGAATGTTAATGCATAATACAAGCTACCTTTTTTTTTTTTTTTTTCATTTCTAGATGTATAATTTTGCTTTGGTCATACTCAGAATGTGTGTTGCCTTACACTACCTGTTCTATAAATTGATCTACCTCACTCACTCTGCGTTACTGACCTATCCCGATTCCTTACTGCTCGCTGATTTCTCTCAGCTGCAGGATAAACTTTGCATTTTCTTCCTGGTCACTGAAGACGGTGTAGAGCAGCTTCTTGACCAGAGGGAAGGAGCAATCATGCCAGCCTGTCAGATCTCTGTTTATTAACTGTAGCAGCCAAAAGCCCACATAGTTGTGGAGAGGCTGCCTGGCCTTCCCAGCACTGTTTCAGCAGCAACAGCCTTTATAACTCTTTTTCTTCAGACGTAATTTACTTTCCCTGCAAAACATTGATAATGATGCCTCAATCCACAGTCGCATTCTGAGCAAAGAGATTAAGCCTGGAAAAAAAAAAAAAAAAAAGCCAAATTGTTCAAAAAGGGATTGATTTGTAAAGGGACTCCATGCATCTAAAGAACAAAGAGAAAGAAACAAAATAATGTGCAGCTAGTTAAGAAATAGCTTTCAGACTTTATTTGTTTGGGAAAATTTTTGATGTTGCTAGTCATGGTTAGACAATAGGGGCATGACCTGAACATCCTAGGAAAATACCAGCTGCTCTGAAAGAAAAAAAAAAATTACAAACATATGGTGAAGCCAGTAACACAGAGCCTTTAACTTGTCAAACTTCACATAAGTTAATTCCTGTAGTAACGTAGTTTCTTGCTAGAGAATTTATTTATTTGCACACTCTTTTCCTGAGTTACATCCAGGCTTTTTTCCTGAGGTTCATTGTCTCTGGGGAATGTAATTCAATTTAATGTTGCTCAAAGTGGTCTCCAAATGTACTGCTCCAATGGCGTCTTGAACAGCACAGCTGGACCTCCCTTCAACCAAATCCTCCCTCTGCTCTTCGTTGCCTCACTTTTCAGCCTATACCAAAATCTGACTTTCTGAAGGATCTTCCTCATACATTAAACACTTTTTTTGACCGTTTCCTTCACAACAATATGCTTATTTCCCTTAAATCAGCCTTCTACTTCATTCTCCAGGAAGGCATCTTGAGTCAGCTTTGACACTGCCTTTCTCTCAACTCTGCTGAAATCTTTAATCACATTCAAATCATCGTGTGACTTGACTACTACAATTTTCATTTCCGGTTCTCCTAAATCCTTAGTGTTTAAGCTCTGATGTTTCTGGTATGCTGCAACCAGACTCTTCTTGGTCATTGAATGATGCTACCTCCAGCATTATCAGCGACTGCCACTGGATTATTTTGCTTCAATATATAGTATCTGGTAACTTTGTGTGGCCATTATATTTTCTACTGTAGATTAGTGGATATGTCCATTGTAGACAGGCCCTGGTCCAGAGCCCTGTGGTACAGACTGTGCAACGTTAGCTACCAAGGGAACTAAAATGTGGACTTATGTGGCACTGTTAGAGGTGATACTATTCCCTCCTGGTTTGGAGGACTTTATATTGCTCTGCTTCTCGTGATCCGTTCTAGCTGAAGTCACTCTTAGTCAAGCTGCTCCATCAGCACAGGCAATTCCCTTCTTCTGGGGACAAAACCTGCCTCACAATCTTCTTTGCTACTGTCTCTGCCTGTAAATTGCACATGGTCACCTTCACGAGAAACTACATAGCTTTCTAAGTTTGATACACAGTTCTGTATGTATCTGCCCAGCATAGGGATGCATTTGTCCACCTCTGTATAAAGACATGTTTACTGCCTTTTGATTTTCAGAAGTCAATCATTGTGAGATACTGAGTTTTTCTATAACTACTATTTTTTATCTCCTCTCCTTTCAAAATTTCATGGACAATAGTTATTCATTTACCATCAAGCACATTATTAAGTCACAGAAAAATGAGACAGGAATTGGAGTCCAAGAGTAAGAAAGATGGCATAGATCCGTATTTGGTGTAATGTATATTAAAAAAGATACTGGTATGTATATAAAAAAAAGCAGAAGTATCAGAACAGAAGTTTCTCCATTGCAGTTTATTTTATATTAATTAGTTCCAAAAGGCCAGGAGAGAAAATGACAGAAGAATCATATGAGATGGATGAGAAAGCAGGCAGGAAAGGCAAGGATGTGAGAAACACGGGTCCAGATGAATCATAGAATCACAGAACAGTTTGGGTTGGAAGCGACCTTAAAGATGATCTAGTTCCAACCCATGTGCCATGGATAGGGACGCCTCCTGCTAGACCAGGTTGCTTAAAGCCCCATCCAAACTTGACTTGAACACACCCAGTGATGGAGCATCCACAACATCCCTGAGCAACCTGTTCCACTGCCTCACCACCCTCATAGTGAAGAACTTCTTCCTAATTTCCAATCTAAATGTATCCTCTTCCAATTTGAAGCCTTTAGCCCTCGTCCTATCACTACAAGGCCTTGTAAAAAGTTCTTCCCCATCCTTTTTGTGGGAACCTTTTAGATATCGGAAGGCTGCAATAAGGTCTGAAGGGGCCTTCATGAGATGAGGTTGGATGGTGACTCTTCATCTCTTTTGGCCTGCACAACCCCTGAGATCTGCATGTGATGGAGAAGAAAGAGGACAGTCATCTCCAGAAGCTGGGACGTGGTACTAAAATGGGACTGTTAAGGGCCTTTGGGTTTTCCGGATGAAACCAAGAAGTTTAACAAGTGTCTACAATAAATCTCCCTTAATCTCAAACTATTTCAGCATATGCAGTGCATTAAAAGAGTGTAAAATCATTCTCGGTGAAAGTTTACTGTGCATTATACAAAAATGGAATTGTAATAGTAGCTGCAGCTGACTACCACCTCTAAAGACGTGGCATAAATCTGAGTTCTAGTGCTAGTAAACAGTGGGTAACGTTGCGCTGTCTGTACAAACAGCGCTGCTGAGCAAAGCTTCTCTGCTAAACCAAACACATTGTCACTAATCTACATTAGAAAGTAGGAAAGCCACACAAAATTACTGAAAATATATATTAAACAAAGCAGACTATTATTAGACATATAAATCTAAGTTGTCTCAGCTATAGCAGCATCATAAACTGATCCTAATAGCTCATACAGCCATTTGGCCTGGCATAAAAATACACATTCCTTTGACATATATAGGAGTGGTGGATTGTTACAGGAATTACCTTAATCTGGCAGTTGCTGTAAAAAATTCTGCTTTTCAAGGATTTGAAGATGCTCTGAATAGTTATTCTACTTTGTTCTTACTGTAGCATTTTTCTAGTTGTACAAGGCAATGATTTAGAATTCAAATGTACCTAATGAATATGGTATATAAACATATTTAATTGTATATAAATTATTAACTGTGGGAGAAAGAGAAGAAATAGAAAAAATAAGGACCCAACATACAATTGTGGTCATGTCTCATGTAACATCCAAGCACGTATTTCTCTGATTTTCAAAATTTTATATCATTTTCCCACATTAAAAGAAGTACAAGATATCCTAATTCTTCTTGTATTTTTACCTTGAGATTTCTGCTGGAAATACACATAAAATCAAACATTCAGGCTTCTTTAAATTGACAAGTAAAGATAAGTAGAGGAAAATATTTTTCTTAAAAGGCTGATGAATGAAAACAGAAAATATCACTGAATTGTAAAAGAAAATGTTGACACACATAATCAATCTTTTTAATCCAGCAACAACTAAAGATTTCATTAATAGAATAATGAAGTAAAATAAATAAAAAAATATCACAGCGAGGAAATGCTCTACTGTCAGAGGGAATGCAAGATTCTTCATCTGCAATATTGGAACACTCTACTGTGTATGTAAGTGGTGATTCTGCAGACTACAGAAACAGTGATTTCTCTGTCATTTATAATCCATAGACTCTAAAATGGAGTCTTTCTTGTTTCCCAGCTGAGAAGTAATAGTCATTATTTCAATATTTCAATACCTGAAGTTGTTGAGAAAAATTGGAGAAACATTATGAGGGCTGAGCTCATGAGGAGGTGCCTCAATGAATGAATGAATGAATGAATGATTTCAGAGTTCTCACAAAAAATAAATGAGGATCTTCCGAGTGTGAACCTGAGTCATAGGTAGGAGGATCCAACCTACAAAGATAAAAGCGAATGTCGCAATTATTTACAATTATTACAACGATCTGAGTCTGTATTAGAAATAATAGAAGATACTGTAATAAATAATCCATTTACTACTCTGAGGATGAAAGCTGTATAAAACCCCATTAACGGAGTATATTCTTCCATGCCAATACCCGTAAGAGGTTTCTGAGAATGCTTAATCTGAATTAATTTCTAGGAGCTTAAGTAGCGCTGGGAAAATTTGAGAAAAATTAAGCAGTAGAATTGTTTCCCTTCTAAAATTTACTGTACATTAAAAATATATCATAATAATAAAATCCCCACTAAGCACGAGGAATGGAGAATAGGAAGCTGACTGCAGCATTATATGAAAGTTAAGTCTGAACTTATAAAACAAATGTGCCTAGGATGTTTCCTGGACACAGAAGGCAGCTGCCATGAAACAGTCCACCTCTCTGCTACATTCCTCCAGCCCTTGAGGTAGGATGTAACATCTGAACTCTCTGATGGGAAAGAACCCAGGCTATGTGTGCTAGTTTTGGCTGGAATGAAGTTAATTTTCTTCCTAGTAGCTGGTATAGTGCTGTGTTTTGGGTTTAGGGTGAGAATAATGTTGATAATGTGCTGATGTTTTAGCTGTTTATACTAAGTCTGGGACTTTGCTTGTGAGGGTGCACAAGAAACTGAGAGGAAATACAGCAAGGAGAGCAAACCCAAACTGGCCAAAGGGATATTCCACAGTATATGACATCATGCCCAGTATATACACTGGGACCAGTTTTCCAGAGAACACTGCAGCTCAGAGACTGGCTGGGCATCGGTTAGTGAGTGGTGAGCAATGATATTGTGCATCACTTGTTCTGTATATTCTATTATTACTATTGTTGTTGTTTTTATTATTATTATTATTTCTCCTTTCTTTTCCATCCTATTAAACTGTCTTTACCTCAACCCACGAGTTTTACTTCTTTTCCCCTGATTCTCTCCTCCATCCTACTCAGGCAGAGGAACTGAATGAGCAGCTGTGTGGTGCTTAGTTGTGACTGGGGCTGAACCACGACACTGTGCTAACTCCCAGAATGTGCCTAAGAATGGTTTGAGAGAGAAGAAGCTGGCACAGGCCAGACTTGAGCTGGAGGCAACTTGGACAGCTCTAGTGCTTGGGAATGCTCCCTTAACTGTTTCATTTGCTAATATTGACATACTGAGAGATACAGTCCTAAAATAATAGCTGAGTATGTATGCATATGAGAATTGTAACAAAGTCTTGAAGTCTAACAATTTTATCATCTAAGTATGTATTATTAAATCCTGTAGTCATTCCCTTGAACTACAGCCACCAAGAACCTGGTCATACAGATGGGGAGAGTGAATCTCTTGAGGGCAATTAGGCAAGCAGATATTTGTGGTGAGCAAATAAGCAAGCGTCAGCAGGATTAATATCCAAGTACCTCTGCTCACCGCGCCAGCATATTGGAATTGATTAAAATCCACTCTTAATCATACTAGTACTTATTGTTCCCAGGGACAAGACTAAGAGTGAACCAGTGAAATGTAGACAGCTCAGAGCTGTCGCTTGTCTCTCCTGCCAAAGCTGACCAGGGTCTGCCTGCCCAGCCCTGCTCCTCCTGCCTGCCCCTCTGCTCACCCTGCTACTGCTGCTGCTGGTGCTGCTGCCACCTGCACTCTGCTCCCAGGGCCTCTCCGAGTAGTGAGTTGCATCTCCCACCACCCAGGCTTTGCCTCTCCAGCTGGCTCCTGCTCTCCTGAATTCCTAGTTACCCATCCCTTCCCAATTAGTCACATCCTTCCACCACAAGTACTTTTTGCCACAGACCAGTTTTCCCTCTGGCTCAGCCCCAAACCATTCAGGCAGCCAATATAATTTTCTCCAGTGTCGAGTGTCAGCCTTCCCAGAATCCTTGTCCCTCTCTTTCTCCTTCCTCTGGCCTTTGAGTCATCTCTGCTCCAGTGCCGAGAAGCAGCTGAGCCCAGAATACCCAAAAAAGACAAATCTGCCTTGTCTGGGCTTCCCAGAGGCTGTGAGGACAGTGCCCTCCCAGTTGCTAAAGCAGCTTGAGCAAGACCAGAGAATAGGACATTCTTGGAAACTGTGCTGAGAAAATAGAAGTCTCCACCCAACGAGAACAAAGTACTTTTTTTTACTCAGAAGTTAAAAAAATGGCAAATTATGGCCCGATTTATCACGGGGTAGAAAAAGTGTGACTCAGAAGCAGGAATCAGCTGTTGTGTCAAAACACAGTAGTGCCAGATTTGTCTCTTCTGCCATCAAAATTTTTAACACTGGTAAAACAACAGATTTCTCCAAGTCTTGCTCCCTGAAATGGTAGAAACATTTAGGCAGTAACAGTCAAAACAAACAGCTCCAGTAACAAATACAGCCTGAAGGAAAAATCCAGCATAGAATGGTCATTTAACTGTATGGACACATTTCTAGAAGAAACTGAAAAATAGCGTATATCGGACTGCCAACCCCAACTTCCATATAAAACCGTTCTTATAATGTAGGTAATATAGATTACCAGAACCAATTCAGTTTGATATCAAGTGGGTTATCTGATTCAATACCATATTTGAAATATTTATACAAATCTTGGATACTCGCTTAATAAAGTTCTGTTGTTCTTTTTTAGCTGATTCTCCCATACCAATGCTGTAACATAGCCTAAAGCAATTGAAATGATTGACTAGCAAAATGTGCTAATAACTTTGATTAGCTTCATTTATTTGCATATAATTATTTCCTAATTTCTCTGCAGTAATTAGGACTGTAGCACATTGCTGACATGACTTTTTTTAAACAAGAATACTTTTAGTAATACTCAAACCTGCTTTGTGATTTCCAACCAATGTTTTCCATAAAGACAAATCACCTTCAGAAAAGCTATTTCTGAAACAATTATGTACTTGTAGATTTTAAGCAATCTTTAGAGAGAGGTTTTGCTGTGAATGTAGATGTTCAAAATCCAGAAGACATTTCTCTTGAGGCTACAGCTCAGTCAAGACAGATCACTCTTGCCAGTCAGGTAGGAGTTGTTGCCCGGGAAATATGGAAATGACCCAAAGTTCTGAACTCAAAGCCCCAAATAGGTTGGGAAAAAGTACTAGTAGAAAGTAACACACTCCTGTAGTACGCCAATAAATGAATTTCAATTTGCCACTCCACCCTGTGGCATTTAAGCAAATTTGCTGAGCTTAATAAATTACTTACTAATTATAAATATAGCATTTTGGTCAGTATTTCTCTTTACCAAATCTTTAATTCTTTTGGGGACTACTTACGATCATGCTATTCTTGTAAAAATATTTCAGTGCTTTTTTTTCTTCATTCACCTTTTAAAATTGCATCTAGACTGTGCATACTGGATACTAGGCACTGAACTCTTTTTAATAGAGCTAGCCTGCATATTAGCGTCTCCTTATCTCTCATTAACATCAGGTTAGCAATTCAGAACCTGGTTTTGTGCCTGTGTTCCTGCAAGACAGAAGAATAAAAGCCAAGGACAAAAAAACTGAGTTCTGAAAACCATGACTGGGCAAATGCAAACTTTCCTGAGTTCTTTGCCAGCCACCTGACAATTTTAAACAGAAGACAGTGAACAGGTGAAGAAAGCAATCAAAGTCAGCACTAATGTTGCTGCCTAAACAGTTTGGCTGTCTTTGCTCCATTTCTTCCACAGCTATTGCTGACTGTGACTACAGATAAGTTGAACAAGGATGGAGGTCGCCAAACCAAGAAATGCCTTAAAATAATTAAGGGCTCAATACGTTTCATAAATGCACCTTCTTCTGTTCCTGCTGCCAAACAGCTGTAGATCTGTGGTATCTTGTAAAAATAAATTAAGAAACCTGAAGGGCTCTGCTCGTAATCTACATGTGGAACTGGAGATGCAGTATGAGGATGAAACTACTAATTACTCTCCCCAAGCTCATACTTGCAACATAATCAAATCTGTCTACCCAGGCAATCTGCACTTAATCAATTGAAGTGTGATATAACCTCACTTCATGATAACATGAAGCTAGAAACTAAAAAAAGCCCTCTCATTGTTATGAGCATTTTTTCAAGGCACAGAATTAGCAGGCTTTGCTCTCCAAAACAAGCCCCTCAACATTTAATTACCTATAGTATGATGCAAGGGTTTGTTAAGGTCTGTGCACAGGTAATAGCCGAGCCCATCAAATACTAGCAAGTCCTTCCTCTGCTGTCCTGAGAATGGTTTGCTATTGGAATACCCTGTTCCAGCATGTTTCTCTGTTTGGAAAATATTAAATATTCTGCTTGTTTTAATGCAAATGATGATTTGCTAAGGAAGGAAGCAAAGCATTTTGCATTTTGCACATTGCGGTATCTTAAAGCCTTAAGAAAAGGTTAACCCTGCAAAAGATTTTGTTTTTTCCTTTTGTAACTGAGACTATTGTGATAGTTGAAAACTGATGCATAGTATCAGCAAGCACTTAAAGGCTGTGTTTGGACAGATAACAAAATCTTGTTGGATATGTATTTAAATCTTAGGGGAGCTTCTCTGCCTGTCACATCAGTAGCTAGCATTTTGAGAGGTAGGCTTTTCCTCGAAGATTCACTTGTCCATTAACTGCAGGGAAGTGAAATAGCATCTGTCTGAGTTGTGTTTTTTTGACGTCTGCTTCTAGATGAAATGGAAACACAAGGACATGAAAAATTTCAGATTTCTGAATCTGTAACACTTTGAGCTGAGTGAAGGTTCCATGTCAGCTCTTGTTTATTCAGATGTGCTTATGCTGCCTTCACAACTGGTATACTTACTCCATGTCCATTTCTATGTGCCTCTCCAATCAGCATCTGAAATAGTTGAAATATTGGCAGAAAACCCTTTCCTTTTGTTTGGTATTTCATTTTTGAAATTGTTTGATTCCCAAACTTGGATTTGGAAATGCTAAAACAAAGAAAAATCTTTTTCATAACTTTGCTCTATTTTGAAATCTCCAAAACAAAGTTTAAGGATCATTCTCTCCCTAAAGAGACTAATAATGTGGCTGTTTGTTTTGTTCAAAAACTGAGAGTGAGATCAGATTGGGCCTGTGGGAGGTTGTCCATATATGGATGGTCTCCTGTCCTGATGCTGACAAGCTTCCATCACTCAGGACAGCTGCAGTGTCACCAACTTGCTTCCCTCTACAAGGTGCCTAATTTTTCTCCATTTGGCTCTGGAGGCTATCTGCTGTGGACATGTCTTTCATCTCAACAGACTTCAAAGGATAACTTACTTGCATGTTATTTGCATTTCATCATTCTTAGGGATTTTTTAAATACTTATTAATACTTATTTAATACTTATTTTTTTAATACTTATTTTATAATACTTATAAAATACTTATTTTAATACTTAAATAATATTAATAAATACTTATTTAATACTAATATTATTTAAATGAGGGCTCTGGCAGGAGGAGCAGCTTGGATCAAACCGTGCTGTGTGAAAGGCAAAGTGTGCTGGATGAGTTCTCAACTGCTGCTCAGGGTAGACAATCACTTGTGCAAAGCCAGGGCACAAACCGCTGTTCTCCTGCTTTACCACATCCTGCTCCACATGAGTGTACATTACTGCAGAAAATGCAAGAGGGAGCATTTGGTCTAATTATTGTGTTCCTGCTGAAAACAAAATCTGTCAAGTGGTAAAGGAAAAACACTGTACTGAAAAAACTTCACATTTTCTGCATCTTTTTATTGTGAAGTCTGTCTCATAAAGAAGGGAAGGACAACTTTACACTGCTGCAGAAATGAGCAAAATATGTGTCTCTGCATTCTAAATCCAACACAGCCTATGGTCTCAGAAAAATACCAGTCAGCAAAATGTGAACACACAAACATGATAACTTTTCTCGCTCCTGTTTTGTCCTATCACCTTCTGTCAATCTCCAGACAAGTGAAACAACCTTTGTAACTTAAAAAGAATACTTTCCCTGTGCGCTTCTTTCTGTTGAACAGGAGGATATTAGAGGAGGTCAGCTGTCTCCTTGACTTCTTGTCAGCAAAAAAAGAACATCAGAATTATGAAAACATTCAAACTCAATCAAGTGTTCTTTAACATTCTAGGGAGTCACTTCAATTAAAGAAAACTCTTATTTTGTCTGCCTCGCTAGAGAAATGGCATACTAAAATTAGAATGTAAATGTGGCTATATTTTATAGTGATTTAATGTGACAATCTTCCTATTCGCAAATGGCCCAGCAAAGGGTCACAGTTTAATATCAATTTATAGACTAAAATACAAGTTCATAAACATGTCAGAACAATTTGCAGGATGTTTTTCAGTTATCTGGCAAAGGACACATGAAATTTCCTTATGTTATTTCATTTTTTTCTGTGAGACTTTATGTGCTACTTATTCTGAACCACAAGTTGTTTGAATTCTTAAACTCTTGTTTGGGAAGTTTGCTAAAATTCTAGCAAGAAGCTCTAGTAAAGTTTCCTTTCATTTCTAAACCACTCCAGTGTCTTTTCCCACTGATGGGATAAGTGGGCTGAGCATTTTCAGCTGCATCTCAGATAAAGCTAACCAAAATCAAGCCCTTAAGGCTCTGATTTTCAAAGTACTTAACACTGATAGCTGTAGCTGAAGGTAATTGGAGCTGCTGGGGCACTGTATCCCCGAAAACTTGAAACAATGCTGTCCTTGTGATGAGGACGGTCCTTGGATTTTCAAATCTGCGCAGAGCAGTGAGGTAGGATGACTTGGCACATACTGCTTAGAGCAAGTCTGTGCTTTAACTTCTTTCTGGAATACAGTTTAATGGGCTGTACAGGTCCTCTCTGCAGTTAGGGTTAAGAAGGTGCTCTAGATATCCAGTAAATAGATGCAGAGGTTCTGCCCACCCTGAGGAGTTTCCCAGTGGGGATGTCAGGTGGTGAGGAGGTGCCCTCTGCCTCTGTAGGAACAGACTGAGTAGCAGCGATGCTACCTTCCAATGTGAGGTAGCATGTGCCATGCTCGTGTGTCTGCAGAGGTACTGGTCTTGTGACACTGGTTGCCTCCCAGCCAGCCTTGCTTATCCACTCAGATGGAGAGCAGCACCTGCTCCATCCCACGCTATGTGGGAAGCAACAGAAGCAAAGCAAAGCTAGGAATATTTTGTAACTCTTTTCTTCTTCTTCTTCTATGGGAAGACATAGAGAAGTAAGCTGTAGTTGTATTCCTGAGATCTCTTTAATTTTTTTTTTTGGTTGTTCTGTTTGTTTGCTTTTGTTTGTTTTTAATCTCTCTCTGTTACCTTGTTTTTATTATCCCCCAGGAGAATATGCATAGAGTTCTGTTTTTTTTTTTTTTGCCAAGTTCTAGTGTAGCCTGGTCTATTTAACAGAAAGATCCTGAAACTCTAATTTCTGAAGAGCTGAGGACTTTTTTTTTTTTCTGCAGCTGAATGTGGCAGAGACTGGTGGCAAGATGTCTCACGCCTGTTACTAAGAGACGATTACAAAATCTCAGGCTTGTCCTCAGGCTCACTGTACCTCTGCCACTGCTGTGCCCATTCACAAACACCTTGTGCCACAGAGGATTACTAAAGTCAGTGGAAGCAAAGCAAGGTTCAAATTCTGAGCTCTATAACTGGTAGTTTGTAGTTACTGCAAAGTGACAAACCAAGACTTAAACTACTGTCTCAATATTTGCTGTAGTTAAAACTGAGGAGTTTTGTGACTGAGATGAACTTCATTTGCACCTAAATCAGTATGCCAGGGCCAACATAATCTGCAGCTGCTATGAAGACTGGAAGACATGCTATGGTTAGACCACCTGTTGAAGGACTGCTCCTGTATCAATATGATCACTTATTTCTTCCACAGCTGATCTTGCAGCTTTTAAGCGTGAAACTTTCAAGTGCCACTGAAAAAATCTAATTTTCATAGTCCAGTGGGACTATGTGCTCACTGTCTCTTATTGTGTCCCATATCAAAAATAGGTTTACTTTATTAGAATAAAAAATAAAGGTATTTTATTAGTTGTCAATCTTAGAAGCTGGGGTGTATTGATTAAGCACATGAGAAACTATAAGCCTGTGCAGCCAAAATATTCATTCAATCCATTGTCTTCTTTCTGATAGAAAGCCCTTCCCCAGAATAATGTCTCAGCTTTAGGTCCCCCATGGTTCCTGAACTACACATTTTGTCTTCATATTTAATAGAACTGGATGAATTTTTTGTTTTCTTACTCTGATTTGACCAACCACTTCTTGAAGCCAAGGGAAACTCTGGTGAAAGCCTATGGAAAGACTTTTCACAGTTAACTGTGTGTTTTATTTCTTCTGTTTGTTTTGAATTTACCACCTTCCATCTTCCTTTGATACTTTCTGGTTCTTGCACTAGAAAACACAATGAACACAAGGTTCTTATTTATGCTCCCTATACACTTGTGATTTCATAGATTTTTCTTATAGACTTATCCAGTCATCTCCTTTCAGACTGAAAAATCTAATCAATTTAATCACTTCTGATGCAGAAGCCATTTGATACCTTTATCATCCTGATACCCCATCTCTGAAACCTTTTTTCAGACCTTCCGTACACTTTGAAAACGGGTAGACCAGAACTGCCCATGGTATTTGAAGTATGAGTGCCCCACATCTATGCAGTGTAGGATGACCTTCTCACCCTTCTTCTCTTTTCCTTTCCTAGAAATTCCTAACATTCAATTTGCTTTTTTAGTTACTCCTGTGCATTGAGCTGAAACTTTCATAGACTACTATTTTTATTTGCAAGATCTTATTCCTGAATGATAATGCTAATTCAGAAACTGTCATTGTGTATGTAAAGGTAGGATTGTTTTTCTTATCCATGCTACCTCACATTTATCTACTTTGAACTTCATCTGCCACTTAATCATCTTGTCAGTCTGCTTTCTGCAGTTCTCTTTTTTAATGATTACACTGAATAAATTATTATCAACGAATAACATTGCCATTTTACTATTCACCTCCTTTTCCAGTTAATTTAGAAGTGTTTTGAACAGGGTAATCCTATCAAATACCCCAGTATGGTTCTACCAGTACCTTCTCTGTATTGAGAAAGCTGGTTGTTTATTCCTACCTCTCATTTTCTAAACCTTAACTCTTTATTTATCCCTGAAAGCAATTTCTTTCCTATCCTGTGGTAGCACAGGTTTTTGAAGTTTTTTGGTGAAGGATGCTGTCAAATGCTTTTCAGGAATCCCAGGAGATTAAATCCCAATTATTATGTGCAGGATGGGGTGGGAGTTGCTTGTTGACTGTCTCTTCTTGTACATCAACTAGAGAACACTGAAGGACACTACTAGAAAGCATACTTAGAACAAAAAAGCAAGGTGATTCTTCACGCAATATGTAGCTAAATTTCAGAATTAATTGCCACACATAATATGGATAGTATTTGAGAATTCAAGAGACAGGCTGGGCTAGTTGACAGATGATAAATCCACTGAAGGTTACTAAATGCACAGAAATAAAGGCTACCTAAGGAGTTCGTGAAAGTCAAAATGACTGGAAGCCCTAACTCATCAGGAGTATGGTCTATGTCTGCTCCTCCTCTTTTTACCAGGAGTTCACGTTCTGAGACAGGATTCTTAGCAAACCCAGAACAGCCATTCTTTTGCTTTTTTTGTGCTTATGTTCTTAATTTGGTGTCCTCTTGAATGCCTTCAAAGAATGCCTAGATTGCAAGACATGAGTCCCATTCTTGAAAGCTGCTTCTCCAGGGTACTATACTTTCCTAATATTTGCTGATTTAGTTCCTAGGAACTCTCTTGGTACAGTTGTCAAACAGTTGTAGGTGCCGTAGGTGCTATAGCTCCTAGATTGTAGCTCTCTGTCAAAAATTTGTCATCACACTTGCCATCCTCCATTCCTACTGTGCAATGACAGCTGTAAATGCCTTGCAGCTTCCTTTAGTAGGTCAGCTTTTAAATCATCTGGGCCTGACAAATTGTTACCTTAATTTTGACAATTTCTTCTATAGATTCTTCTAATGAATTCACTCTGAAATCGTTCCTCTGATGTATCCCTTCTGAAGTCTGAAGAAGAATTCCAGCCCAGATATTTCCTTAAACTCCTTAAAGGCTGCAAAAAATCATTTAATTCTCTTCCTCTGCTTTATCTTCTCCGAGAGCTGCTTTTGTTCTTTGATCAGTTAATGGGCCTACAAACTCTATAGCTTCCTGCTCCTGATGTGTTTGAAGAAATGATTAATTATGAGGTTTTCACACCTTCTGAAAACTGTTCTTCAAACTCATTTTTACTGCCCTGAAACCAAGAACAAGGAAACTTTGCTGAAGGTGTTAATTTTGATGTTTATTTTGTATTTGTACTTCAAAAAAGAAAGGAAAATTCTTATTGATTTTTCATAATCATGCACAAACACCAATTTGCAACTGAATATACTTTTACGCCAAATTTGTTACTCTTTTGGCCCTACATATATATTTATCGCAGCAGTTGCATACCATAACCTGCAGTTTTCTGTAATAACACTTTTACATTTTTCTCCAACATGTTAATACATGTTAAATAACTATATATCCTTTGCCTTGTGATTGTGCCAAGTTGCATCTGGATAGAAAGTGGATTCCAACTTAAAATGCACAGAAGTAGTATTTTAATGTCCTCTTTCCTTAGCTAAATACAACTATTTGGATACTTTTGCATTCATCTGCTTATGCCCAGCTAATTTGCAGCTCACTTTATGCATATGTCAGTTATTGCTCCGTCATTCTTCCACAGGCCCTTTTCACCCCCATGTTGGCTTTTGGCTGATGTTTGCTGATATTTGAACCTCAAGGACTTAGTTTAGTTCCTTGTCAGTATGACTATTTCCAGTCATTAGTATCTCCTTTGTTTGTTCATGTATTTCTGTGTAACTTTGCTCAACTTTTGATATAGAAGACATTGTGAATTAAAATAATTTCTTGTCTCTTGTTCTGTCTTAGGACCGTGTTGTAGTTGGGCACACTTTTGTGTGCTTGCTGATGGCAATAATCCTGTTACTGTATAGCTTCAGCTTTGTACATGTTGACAGGTTTCTCTGTTGCTTTCTACCTTACATGAAATGTTCATATTCCTAGAAACTTGCCCTGTTCATATCTTTATTTGTGCTGCTTTCTCATTGTTTACAGTGCAGGTATATTTCCCAGATTTTCCTATTTGTTTTGGGTTATTCACCTTCATTCACATCATGCTAACACTGGTTTTCTTGTTGAAATATGTTGTCTTCCCTGTTAGTCCTGGCTTGGGAGGTTTATGTACACGTGCATAGTAACTGAGAAGAGGGTTAAGTCAGTAGCAAAATGCAGGTCTTCCAAGTTTCAGTGAAGAAACTTCTCATTTCAGACCCAGGAACTTCACAGTGTCCTTTGCCCACTGCTATTTCATAGGCCTATCCATGGCCAGTCCCAAAAGCTGTAGTAGTGACACACAAATTTGTCACTTTTCAATCCTGTTACACTCCTTTTTCATTCCTGATTTTTTCTGACTGACACTATCTGCCTCTTCACCAAAATATTATTACTCCTATCTTATTCTGACTGTCTTTTCAGGTCACTATGTTCCATGAAGTATCTCCTAAATAACTATTATTAGAGATATTGTACACTCCCAGGACAAGGGGTAATCATTTTAAACTAAAAAAGTGGAGATCTAGACTAGGTAAAAGGATGCAATTTTTTTCCAATGAGGTTGGTGAAACACTGAATAGGTTGCCCGGAGACGTGATAGATGCCCCATCACTGGAAAAATTCCAGGTCAGGTTGGATGGGTCTCTGGTCTAGCTAAAGATGTTCCTCCTTTATTGCAGGAGGGTTGGACTAGACAACCTTTAAAGGCTCCTTCCAACCCAAACCATTCTATGATAATATCACCTGTGTTAAGATTTTCTGGCACTGACACTAACAATACCCTATTTCTTATCTTTCAGATTGCCATTCTTTTGACAGTTTGACAGTAAAACTATCTTTGACACTAACAGAAGTAAGGCATCTAGCCTGTGGGGCACTTCTAAAAATTTCACTGTAGTTCTTTAGTTTTAGTTGCCTAAATGTATCTAAGGCTTTGCACCCTACATTTTGAGAATTAGTACATTCCATCTTCTCCCATCTGGTTTTAATTACTTCATTAGAAGGAGAAAACAATGAACTACTTTTTTTTTTTAAAAAAAAGGCAAAAACATCTAATGTAAATAATGAAATAAAATTGAAATACTTATCCATGTTTGCAATGAAACAATTGTGTATTTGCTATTAAAAAACTCAAAACAACTGTGTAGGAAACTAAACATGGATCTGAGTGTCAGAATGAGATTTCTAACTTTTTCATAGCTTCTGGCTATCGAGATTCTGTTGAACTTAATGTTCAAGATGTTTCTAAAAATAAATTTGAGAAGTTTAGGAGTGTGCTTTGAAATGTGTGACAACAGAACACACTGAGGAAGGATTAAACATACTGCCTTTACTCTCTCCCTTCTACTGTCCTTAGATGTGCTAAGCTGAGCTCGGGAGACATGCGCTTCTATGAAGTGACGGTGGGGGAGATACTGCCTGTACAACATTTCAAACATTGTTTTGTATAGTCTGAGAATCTCTGCTGATTTCCTCTTAGGGATGAGCATGTTTGCTCTTTTGCCTTCGTAACTTTGGCTATAGTGGAATATTTTTGCTTTGCTCAATTGGTAAGCCTAACAATGCCTATGCCTAAGAGTAAAAAAAAAAACCCTCAAACTGAACAAAACCTATTTGAAGGAATCTAGTTTTAGTGCTTACTCATTGAGTGTGATGATTCAAAAGCAAACCAAACTGGTATAAAACACAATCACCACCTCTCAAGGCAGACAGGGTTTCGATGTCAGTTACTCATCTGAAGTATAAGATGCACCGCTGATCTCTACCTCTTAAAGAGATGAAGCCCACTCTTCCTTTCTGGCTTGTTGTCCAGCCTCTTTCCCCTTTGGAAATCTTTGATTGGCTCATGGAGCACCAACTGTCAGAGCAGTTCGTCTCAGCTTGGAGACATCTCCTTCCACTGAGCACCTCCTCATCGTAATGTTTTCTGACAGGGGGAAGCTGGTTGATGCTCCTTCTAGACTTACCTATGCTGCTCCTCTCATCTGCTCAGAGCATCCCATGCAGTCATTTTCATGTAATTAAAGTTAGCTAATTCCTACATCATGACCATTCCTGCACTGCAAATGAGCTTTCTTTTATTGCTTTGTTGTTCAGCTTGTGTGAGGTGGCAGTGGAAGGACCAGGGCCCCAATTAACTCAGAATCTGTACAAGTCATTAATGAGATGCAGTTCCCTGCTACACAGTTCACAATCTACAAATGTTTTATGACATACGATGAAAACCAATCTACAGAATATAAACAAAGTGATTTAATTGAATGTCATATCTGCAAAAGCCAAACGGCAAAATACTGGTCTCGTGGAGGTCACTGGCCAAGCTCCTGTTTGCTTCAGCAGTGCCAGGCTTTCACCAAGAGTCTTTGTTGAGCGAGCATTTGAATTCTGCTCATGATGACCTATTTCAGATTGAAATTCCCGTCAGTAGTGCTCACTAAGCCATAGGGCCTGCTGGTAAACCTTAACGTGTTTAGCCAATGCAAACTGACAAGGGCATGACATCGTTAGCCAAGTTTCACATCCCACTGACCTTGCCATCATGGCTTAATCTACTGGGGTCTATCATCCCTAATGGTTTGGTTTGACAGGGCTTTGCTGCACTTGTGTATTGACCTACTGGAGTCTGTTAAAAAAAAAAAGTGAATGTGCAGAAGCTGCCGTATGTCTGCTATGACGTGAATTATAACAAAGTTCAATGATACTGTAGGTAGTTTGCTGGCCTAACATATTGGCAGCTCTGCTTTTTGTTGTTTTCTGATTTCTGAGTTATGGATTTTTAAAGCCTGATATTATGTGAACTGTGGCACACTGAAATCACCAGATTTTGCGAAAACTTGGTATTCGTACTGAGAGGGTGATTTATTATGTTTTTCACATCTATCATGTTTCTTTTACACCATTTTACAGGCATCATTACCCTGATATTTAGCCGAGAGAGCGAAACAACATTTCGCACTAACAGGTCTGGCCAGAAACCATCATTTCTACCAGCTCAGCCTCTCCATGCCAGGAGAAGAAAGAGTGAGTGCTTCCTCTCCAGTAGACAGCTGAAGTATTACAGGATTGTTCTGCAGACCAAGCACCCATGCAACTCACCTTTCACTTGGAAAAACAGGAGCAAGTACTATAAATTCCAGAGCATCATGTGTATTCTTCTCTACATACCATAAAAAAATTAAAAGCAAAGCAAACCAACCAACCAAAACTAGAAAAGAGAAGGATCAACAATGCCATCTAAGCTAAATGATTTGGAAAGCAGGGGAAAAGAGGGAGCATATGGATCTGTACATAAGATATTCCTATTTTAAACATCTTTCCACATTCTAAGGTATCTCCTCTAGTCCCACCAAACAAGCCAGATCTGGGAAGGACAGTGAGCATTTTACTGCACAAAAGAAGAACTAAGCTTTACAGTTATTTTGCTGAAGTCTTTAAACTGCTTTCATTAAGGATTTGTCTATGTGAGGGAGTTATTGCAGAATAAATGTAGGGGGTGAATTTAAAGTGCAACATCCAGTCTGTGCTTGTTCCCAGTGTGGATTAAGCTGAACACACAGAGGCACTTTCACTATGGATTAAGAATGTCCGCCTGAAGAGTTAGTATGCAATAACTATTCCAGGCTATTTCCCCAGGTAGACAAGCCTAAGCATCTGATAAATAGGCCTATTACTTTTTCTCTTAACCAATTAAGTACTTGTTTTAGAAGGATAAAATGAATTATCACGTAACCACTTCACTGCAATATGTCTTACTTAGTACATTAGCATCAGAAAAGGCAAACTACTGTCCACAGATTAAAAGGAAAGGTATTAGTGTTTTGCATATACCATCTTAGAGATGTCTCTTGACCTTATTATACTTCGGGTGAAGATTATGATGTATTGTTGTTTTTGCAACACTTCACATTTATTTCACAAAATAAATCACATAATGGACTGTCATAATAGCCCCAGCAGCATGACAGGAAAAAAGAATTGGTAGAGCTACACTTCAGTGCACAGTGAAATAGCTAACAATTTGTTAAATATCCCATGAGTGGATTAAATAGGCATATGATCAGTTATGTGGCTGCCAAGTCACAGCAGGAACAAATTAGAATTCACCAAAAAATAATTTAGATGAAAACTGATGAATCTATCAAAACCTAATTAAATTTATGGGAAGAAGCAAACATCTCATTGACAGTTTATATAACCAACAAGTTTCTCTGTAAACGGTCTACAAAGGATGGTCACTGAAAGTAGAGTTGCATTATTTGATCTTATCTGGAAACCACTGGGGTTTTTAACTTTTAATATTCTTCCTGTATCAATTTCAGGTAAATCAGTCCCATAGAATGGAGTTAGTCAGTTTTACTCAAAGCAGCATGAAATCATCCAGCAAATTGTAACTCTTGTTAGTTATTTCATGGCCTGTTTTACATGAAACACCCGAGAGTCTTGGGAGAGGGGATTTGAATAGACAAGAATGATGCCGTGGACAAGGTATTTTAAGGACCTGATTTTTATATCATGAACTAGAAAACCTGGGAAATACAGTTGTTATAGCTAGAGCTCTTTAATCTTGAGGTACATTCTACAGTATGATCATGGGGCAGTGGATTGTTTTTATTGAAATGCTGGGTATTAAGCCAGGAAATGGTGAAGCAAGCCTATGTGAGAACGAGCACTGAGATACCAGTAACCAAACCCAGGAGGCAGAAAGGCAAGATGCCTCTCAGTCAGAATTTGCAGCTGTAGTAAATAGATATACTGTCTTCAGAACAAAAAGACACAGACTTGCATGAGTATTCTCATTGAAACTCTGCAAAGAATTCACCAGAAACAGGGCCACTGATCATCTTACTCCAGTGATGTCAGGATAGATACTTTTAAAATGTACCTTACACTTCACTTGTTTCTCAGATTCCTGCACTGTTCATTCTCCCATGAAACTGTTGTATATAGTTCACTATAATCTGAGATTTCTTTTAACAGTAATTCAGTTTTCCCAGCGCACCAATGCTTTTGTTGTATGTGTTTTGTATGACTAAACAAGACAACAAAGATACAGCCGAATATTACTTAAGATTAAGATTATTAAGATAATCAAAAAATTACTAATTTCTGCCTACGTTATTCAGAAATGAAGCTTTCAGCTGCCAGCTGGAGAAAGGTGATATGTGCTTCTCCCCTATGCCTGTGCATCTTTTTGGTGGCCACTTGGGAAAGTGCTAGGACAGGGTTTGATTCATCTCTCTTGAAACTTGGAAGTTAGTAATGACTTTCCTTTTCCCTCTTCCCCAAACTGAAGACATGTGAAAGATCAAATCCTTTAAATTAAGGTAATAACAGTCTTCCAACCTGAAGAGTCTGAGTATATACAGACTAGGTATCTAAAAAAATCAAAATACAGAAGAATATATGTTCTGTCATCACTGCACAAACCTTAACGTTAGCCAGATTCTTGCATTACATAAAGATGTCTGAATTACCTTATGTAAAATATTCTTACAGTCTAAGACATTTTAAAATGAGCCTGTCTTAATTCATAGAGCCATAATATGAGTATGTGTTTACTTTCTCTGTGAAATGGAGCAGTCACATAAGCCTTAATTTCTGAATTTTCTCTCCCCTAAAATTAAAGTTATTCTTTAAGATGAGGCAAAAATAGAATTGGACTGTTAGATCTTAAGTCATTTAGGTTCTTGAACTACCCTTAATTAATCTAAAGATAACCTAAACCAGTAAAAAAAAAAAAGCAAATGAGAGTGAGGACAGCTTATTCAACCAACTGTTCCATTTCCTCTAAGAGATACCTTCCTGATAAGGGCAGTGAGCTGTGTGACGTGGTCTCAGCGTTAATCAGGGGTTTCCCTGAGGACTGGTGGCTGTAGGTGAGAGTGGGAAGATGTATTTGCTGATGATGAATATATCTGGTTTTGGTTTTGGGGGTGCTGCATGAGGTTGTGAGTGGTTTTTGTTGTTTGGAGTTTTTTGGGGGGGAGGGTGAGTGCTGGGGTTTTTGGAGGATGTTTGGAGATTTTGGGGGGTGTAGGGGGAGTAGTGTTGGGGTTTTTGGAGGATGTTTGGGGATTTTGGGGGGTGTAGGGGGAATATTTTTTTGAGGGGAGAGTTGGGGGTTTGGGGGTTTTGGAATGGACTGAGAATTTTTGGGATTTTTTGGACGGGGGGTTGGATGAGTTTCGGTTTAGTGGTTTTTTTTTATTTGGTTGCTGTTTGTTTTTTCTTGGGGGCGGGAGGGAGTTTATTATTTGTCTTGGGGGGGAGATTTTGGGCACGTCTGCCCGGGGCAGCACAGCATGTGTCAGCATGGTGGGCTGTAAAAATCATGCACTGGGTCATACAAGTAGATGACCTTATGCAGCTTCTCACTGTGCCTAAATAGCCATGCGTGAGCTTCCTATGGAAACTACCTAACAGACAAGCTGTGAATGTGTAACGCTTTCTCAGCACTTAACACATCACCTCAGAACTAAGGAAGACTGCTACTATTTTTCTCGTTGTTCAGACCAGTCCCAAGCCATAAATATGGACCTTACAGTGCTGTGACATGCTGTAATAAGTGCTTCAAGGACCTGGACAAATTGGCTTTTGCTCAGGACATGGCAAAATTTAGGAGCACAATCCCTGACTAGTAGTTTCCCACTGGTCATTTTCTAAAGAAAGGCTTAATAACCAAGTCTAACAGGAGCTTCAGAGATCCTCTGAAAACGAGACTCTGCTCCTGCATCTAAGAGCTGAAGTTCCTCTTGAACAATCATAATGTCTGCCCAGATGTAAGGGACAGACTACTCCTCTGTAATAAGGAATTAGATAAAGATTTGAAGTGATCATTTTACTAATGATCAAACTAATTGCTAAAACCTTGAATTCTTTGATGTATTTTGAATTTCTGAATAAAAGAAACAGAAATTTTAGACATTTTCGTTATCACAACTCAACCGGACATTAAAATATTTTTTTTTTCACATAATTATGAACTTTCAGGGCACTACTAGAAATCTGTCCTTTCCAAATCCAAGGGTGAAATTCCACGCTTTGCTCCTGAAGAGTGTGGCTTAGGAGGAATGTAAGAAAACCCCTTTGTACACCTTTGCAACATAGATCATCTTTTCCTGCTGGAGCTAATGCAGGGAGGTGAATAAGGGCTAAGGCAGAAACTGAAATATGCTATCGTCTTGTGTTAGATCTCATGTAAGATGCTGCCAATGCGTCTTGCATTTATCTCTGACCAAAATTTCTGATGGTTCTTTAAGGCTTTGCAATTTACCGTGTTAATGAATCCCTCCTTTTTTTTTTTTTTTTTTTTTTTTTTGTATCAGCGGAGTGTATCTCAAAACAACAACCCTGAATGCTAATAGTATTCAGCAGCTGCTTATTTAAAAATGTACAGCTTTGTTATCTGTTTGCAAAAGTAAGCAGGAACAGCTTAGTACGCACAAGTCCTAATATAGAAAATTTCAAAAAGTCTCCTTCATAGAGGCACTATATGGTAAGAGAACAAAACGTATTACAGGCTATCTTTAAATGGAATAGTTCATCTCTTAAAATCACTGGATATGCTTTTGATTCAATTCATTCCCAACAACATCAATAAAACTACAGTCATTTGCTTTGTTGAAAGCATGTTCAAACTAATTATTTGCCACTGGACTTAATTTTGGACTTAATTTTCAGAGGTTTTAAGCACGCTTTGGGTGCCTGGCAATCCAAAAAAATGAGGCTTTATTATCTACAAATTCAGTCAAATTGATAATCCACATTGGAAATAACGGACTAAGCTAACAGAATCTGCAAATAAATTGAAAACACTGAATTAGTGCCTCTCCTGATGGCTGTGAAGAGGTGCCTTATCTAACCAGCCTGATTCATTTTTTTACCTTCTCTGATGACAGGCTGCCAGGCGTAGGCTGCTCTGCACAGCAGCAGCCTTCTGCTAAGGCACTTTATGTCACTTGAAAATATATTCAGTGCTTGAAACTAGCCTATTATTAATAAACACTGGCACAACTCAGGAGTGTTATTCATCTTAGTCCTGTCCTCATATAAATCTTTTTACTCTTTGTGTGATATGTTCTAAATATATTAGCATTTTTATATGGCTGGAAAGAGAAGAAAATCCCTGATTTTCACTCTGTGAACTCAAATCCAAAAGTGGCCAGTGCAGAGACCGGATGAAATTGGATAATCTCATTACAGAAAGAGTTGGCTGGATAACAGATTTGGCAAAGACAGTCAGCTTTTACATAATTGGCTCAAATACATTCCAAGTCAGTAGGGTCAGCGTGGCTTTACTGCCTGAAAGTTACTTTACAAAACCTGCGAAATAAACTGCTCATCTGTCATATTAGGGATGTTACCTACCATAGGAAAATACCAACATGTATAACGTTGGCTGATATCATGGAAAAAAATGTCAGAAATTAAACGATAAGCAGTCAAATAAATGAAGTTTCAGGTACTTACGATTGAAAAGATCTGATGACAAATGATGATTGGCCTCACTACCCTTACTAAACAAACAACATTTAGACACCTGTATAGGCAGCAATAACTACACATTTTGTTGATTTATATATATATATAAAGATCTATTTCAGCAAAAAAAATGCATTTTTAATGAACTCTAGGTTGGAATAAATATTCCTTATTTTTAATGTTATAAACTTAAGTTCCAGTTTCAGCATCTCCAAGTATTTCTGAACATTCTCCTAAAATGAACTTTGGCTAAACAATTTCTATAAGAGCTTTAAATTCCCTATTTTAAAATATGTCTGAATCTATTAGTATGTGGAGAAACTAGATGGAAGCTTAATAAGAAAAGCTGGAAAGACATGAAGTTTAAAGCCAAATTTATTTTTCCTAGTTCTTTTGGTATATTAAGCCATAGAAGAGAAAAAATCAAAGCCCATGCTATATTAATAAAAGTTAAACAGAGAAAAGTTGTCAAGTAAGGACAGATAATAAGTGAGTAAAAGGGACAGAAATTGGCAAAATACAGCAACTTGTGTGTTCAAGTGAAAACAAAAGCAAAGCTTTCATATGTATATAGTTTTCCAAAATATTCTCTGTGTCATTTTTCTGTGCATAATGTGGGGACAAAAGTGACTTAAAAACGGGGTTTGATTTTTTTCAAAGGTAGCTGCAATAGACACGTACAACTTTTCAGTTTCCCATTGTTGTTATCCTCCTATTGTACAGAGAAAGGAAGCAAAATCCATTGAATATTCAATATTCAGTTGCAGATCTTCCTGCAGGACGTTTGATGTCCTTGTAGCTGTTGGGGAATAACAGGCCAGATTTATGTAAACCTGGCTGAAACAAACTGCTCAGCACAGAAGGCTTGGACGTTGGGACTTCTCCATTTGAGTGCTCGTAAGCTACGGATTGTGTTTACTCTTGCTTGTGCTGGTTCTGTCCCTCATTCAGGAATGCAGAAAGTTCAGGATGGATTTCACTTTGTTGCCTGTCCCATAGAGTAAGAAACAACCTTTCTGGACCCACTGTTCCTGGGTGATGAAACGATGGCCAGTTTCCACCAAAATCTGTGATGGTGGTAATGAAAAACTGAAGGTATCCTATTGCCTGTACCAAAGTTACAGCTTTGGTACTGAAGCTTTTACATCTTTTATGCTTATTTGATATCTATTAATTAGGCACAGATCATTTTAATAGCAGTTATTACCTACACGTAGCCATTGCTTTCCTGTTTCTTACCTGCCTCATACTTTTAACAAAAGCTGTCTGTTACTTATAGAAGTTCCTGCTAACAAAGTCCCGCTTTGCTATGGACCTGAGTCTGAAGGGACTCTATGCTTAGAACAAATGTTTGCCTTACTGTCAGTTCTCCTCAGACTAGGTAGCAGTTGAGCAATTGGATTTGGACAGCTTGGTTTGGGGGGTTTTCTGTAAGAACATCACCTCCTGTTGTGTTATGCTTTTCCTTCCTTTCAGTAGTAGAACAAATATTTTTAGGAGAAAAGTCACTGTGATAGCATCCAAGTAATTTAGCAGGTTCCAAAATTCTGAAAAAAAAATTATATGATTTTTAGTAGTCCGATAAGAATGTTTGACTGAATTTGTAATGCATCATATAGGAATGAATAGCAGTCTGTGTCTGGAGAGGATTTTAAATAGCAGAGCGCTGCCATAGAGAAGCAGCAAGTTGTTTGCTATCAAAATAGTGGGACAGTGCAGTGAATTTTACCCTTTGCAAGACACCACAAGCCAACAGAACATAAAAAAATAGACAAATAGTTATGTCTCTCTCCTTTGTATTAAGCTATGTAGTACCCCTCGGAAGGCCTTGCAGCAAAGGATGATTGATGCATGTAACAGTGAATTTCATCCTGCACCCGCAGGACACGAGCAATTGCTCTGCCTTTCCACTTCATTTTGTGCAGCACGCCATACTCTTTGCTTCATGCTTTTCAAGTCCTTGAGCATAATCAAAGTAGGGCAGGCTGCCTGTAATCTTGAAGTAAAGCAGACAGTTTAGAAAACATTTCCACATAGCCTTTCTTCTCTGTTTTTTTTATTTGAACTCAAATTAGTTTGCTTTCTTTTTTATTTAGCCAACATGTTGGCATCTAAAAATAAAAACAACACAGCTAAAGTCAGCCCCTTCAACAGGTATATGAAAGACAACACCACACGCTCAGACTGGGAGGGGTGCTTAACTGGATGGCACCATTTAAAAAAAAAAAAAGCCTCACTTGCCTGTAATGAAATATTAATTCAACATTTTGCATTAGCTCTTCTTATTTTCTTGTATGCAGCATTCTTTCATACAATTCTGGTATATTCTAATAATTCTACAGACCAAAGAGTAAAAACATGCCTCTAAAAAATTCTTGCTAATGGAATATTGAAATTACAAATCAGTCATCTTAAAACCACTGAGTTGCATCATTTTCCTGTTTACTAAAAACCCTGTTTACTTTTTTTCAAATGGCTTTATCTTCCTCTTAGATTTTCCATCTTAGTATGCTCTTCTGTGGAAATATATAAATAAATAAATGGATAAATAAATTTAAAAAATTCTCTGGTGTGGCCAAAACCTGTGTCTGCATTAGCTGTACAAAATTTCAGTAGTACTAGCACAAGTTTATCATTGTGATTGAGATCATCGATGCTTAAAGGATACCTGCCTAGGTCACAGTATTATTTATTTATCCATAGCAATTAGAAAGAGCATGGCATGTACACAGTGTTTTCACGAAACCACATGTACACAGGAGGCTATCCCAAATGGCAAAAGCTTTTCCAGTCTTGGCAAAATTATTTGGTTTGCCAAGTGACGTGGGAGCCATGGCAAGGTAGCCAGGCACGTGAAACTGCTGGAGTTTCTGGCAGAGGGAGTTTTTCTTCCTTCTGCCACAGTGTGCTACTGCGGCTTTCAGATGGAGAAAGCGTTTTATCATGTAGGAAGTTTTAGAGTGGATATTCTAAACAGTGGAAAAAACGGCCTTTGTTAACAGTTTACATCTGGTTTGTTGGCTGCCTTCTGATAGGTGATAGTAACCAAACATGCCTGTGTAGTTCTCTGGGCATCACTAAATGATGCATTTACTGATTTATGTGGATTAAAAAAATCTAAGAACCAGTATAAACTGCAGACCCATCCAAATACGTTATAGTTATTAAAGTGCAAGCGCTGCCTATGCAGTGTTTCCCCTGTAGCCCCAGGCGTGAATAACAATTTAAGAGACATTTTCTACTCAGAATCTTCTGAGCTACTTCAACATGTTACTATTTGTTATGGATGTCTAATCTACTTCTTTTTTTTTAAAGGTTTGAATCATGTCATCACTGTCACCATTCAAAAGACAGCATGTCATCTTGGCTTTGTGCATGAACTATATAGAAACATAGCACTCTCTTTCCTATAGTAATCACATATACATTCTTGACATACTTCATGTTCTCTTTAGCCTTTAGAAAATAACGATCTCTATAAACCAAGCAGGTACTGTCAGTATTCACAAACTATTCTGAAATGTTGATCAGTACTTCATGACTGAATATATAACAAGAAGCTCATACCGTTAACCAGTTTTACAGGAGTTTGTTTTTCAGAAGGAGCTAGTGTTGATTTCATGTTTTCATGATGGCTCTCCATCTTCAGATGTTTGCTGCGCAGACCATCAGCTCAGTTACTTGAAATATAAACCAGAATACTCTATAAATCTAGAAATAAATTTATAAGCCCATCATTTTATGCCTGATGTGCCTGTCATAGGCTTCCATAAGTCAAAAAAAAGCTCCCACCAATTGTAGCATTTTATCACAGGTGCTTCTGTTTTGAAGAGAACTGCTTAATCGTAAGGGAAGATCAGTCATGCTGGATGAGAGCAAAGGCCCACCTCACTCAATATACTGTCTCTAATGGTTACCAGTGGCTGGTCATTATGAAGAAATTAAGTATAAGCAACAATGCAACCGATTTCTTTCAGTGTAGGGATTCTGTGCCAAACATTGCATTCACAGTACTGTATTCAACTGGCCTCCTTGGACATTGGTTGTAAAAACTGATTTTTGAAAACATTTGCATTTCAGAATGAGTCAGAGATTGTCTTACTGAGTGCTTTCATTTCGTTGTTCTAAATGTGAAGTTGAATAATTTGAACTTTGCAATGGAATAGTTAAATTCCCAGTCAGAAGTCTTTCTACCAGGGGCATAATTCCCTGTGAGATCCCTGTGAGACTCCTGTAGGGTCATTATTACAACTGAAGCTGTGATAGACTGCATAGTATGTTCAGAACTATCTACAGGTTTGCTCAGGACCTCTAAAATCAAACCATTAAAAAGAAAACAGTTAAAAGTGATTTTAGCTTCCTACCAAAAGTTACCCACAGTAAAACACCTATGTCTAAAAGACATGGCTCTTTTTTCGCAAGTGTAAGTATGGATTCACATTTCAGAGAGTTCTGGAACTTTCCTTAATCACTGTTGTAGAGGCAAGGAGATAGTGAGCTTCCTTTTTTGTATTGCTCTTCATAACCTTGTTTTACATTGAGTATTTAGCTGTCCTTCCTTCCTTGGTAACAGGCATCTAAATGACACTGCAGAACAGTTCCTGGTCCATTACTGCTGAAAAAACATGGCTGGCAGTGCTTCAGCAGCATTTAACAAGTCTATGTGCCAGTAATTGCTAGCGAAGGCAAGGATATAGTGTTTGTATCCATCCTTTGACTTTCCTCAGGAAGTCTGACAATTAGGAACTTTCAATGCAAAACATTTTGATTGATTGTTCAATGTATTCTTGTTATTACTCTTCTCCTCTCAGTTACACATGAACTTCTACTGAAACTGGCAGCAGAATGCCTGACTTAGCTGGGAAGAGAATTGAGACTATTTGGGTTGCCTTCCCATTAATACTGATGTGTCATTGCTCATTTCCATTTTATTGATATGTTAGGACTTTCAGCATTTTTCATGTAATTCCAGTGAGCATAATCCAGTACCGAGTTCAAACTTAAAACTTCTTTTTTTATGTGTGCTTTTATTTTCTAATATATTCTTCAATATATTTTATTCAAAACTGGATGATTCCAAGGTCATGTAGTATCAGAAAGCTAGTCTTCTTTGGCAATGCATAGAAAATGTGCAAGTAAATTGTAAAGTGGGTGAAACTGAATTGCTGGAAAGGGCAGAAAATGGCTTTGCCCCCCTTCAGTGCCACAATGCGCAGAGGAGTCAATTAGTTAGTGTTATTTATTTATTTTTTTGGCTCAAACAAACCCAAGGGAATACTTTGGGTGAGGGAAAACAAAAGGAAGTTTCAGTTCTTTGAGGGATCCCAAAGGACCCCTTGGTGTTGAAATGAAACATTTAGTGAGGGGCTTTTTCCAGTAGAGGCAGAGAAAATTCAGATTTGGGATTAAATTCTCAGGGGAGAACCAAGAGTCTGTGGCAAACACCTACATCATAGATATTGATGATCACGGCACTAGTGCTGGAGTTGCTCTTCTGACCCCCCAGCCCGGACTCCACCTGTGTCCACTCAGCTGACACGTAGGACCCTGTGTTTGGAAATCCAGATCTGGGCACTTGTCACAGACTTGACCTTGAGTTTTCCAGCAGTCCACAGAGCCGCCCTGGAAAGTGCCAGTGCTCCAGAATACCTCCATAGCTCAGGGAAAAGCCATCATGGGAAAAGCTGCTGCACTGGAGACAGATTAGCTGAATCCCGCCTGTCTTGTAGACATTCAAGGGGCTGATTTTCATACAAATTTAATCATTTTTGAGACCTCTCTCTTGCTTTAAAACATTGTGTAAATTGGCTGAGTGCTCTGCTACATACCGTTACAAAACCCTGTGATACTCTTTGATAAACACAAACATTTTGTGTGTATTTTCTTACATTTTCTAAAAATCTCTTTTTCCCCACTGCTTGTTGTTTCAAGGAGAATACCGTGCTCCAAGGCAGGGGAGGATGTTGCCAGGATGAGACTGTGTATTGCAGTATTTCTTTCTTTTTAGATGCAGGAAGTTCTGAAGGATGTTTTTTCTTCAGATGTCTCTGCTTGGAGATATGAATTAAACCAAGAAAATATAAAGTCAGTCTAAAGATCATGCCATTAGAAAGAAATGAGAACAAGTGCATGCTATGCCCACAGAAAATGTAAAAGACTATTTGAATTCCTCATTGATGTGAATGCCAGGTTGTGCTGCAAGGGGGCTGAATTTGGCTCAGAAGCCAAATTGCAAGTACGCAGCCTCCCTGAGGGTTTGGTTTTGTTGCAGTGGCTGCGAACGGCACTTTCTGGGAACTGTGCCTTTCATAAGTAATTCTGCAGCAGAACAACCCTGTATTTAATCAATTCAGGTATCTTGAAATAATTTCATCGTTTAGTGTGAATGTCACTGCACGGACCCAGTGCATTCACAAAAGTTAGATATTCCTTTATAGGAGAACAGAAGGAGGAGCACAGATGAAAGAAACCATGAAAATACTGTATCAGACTTTTCTTCCCTTTTGTAAGGTGATAAAACTTTGAGAAAGTTGTCTTTGGGTTTTGTTTAGGTTTTGCTTTTGTTTTTTTGTTTGGTTTGTTGGTTTTTTTTCAATGCTTTCCATCTCTACTTGACACTCGGAAAACAAAAGGGATTATTTAGGCATGTTGTGTTTAGGCTGAACAGTTTTAGATATAGTGGTAACTTGAACCAACCTCGTGTTTGTCTCAGGAAGACAATAGAGAAATAAATCAGTGAATGCAGAAGTTTTATAGATAACACACCTACAAAAATTCCCTAATTTCTTGTGGTGCAATTAGGAATGAGAACTTTCTTGTAAATTCACAAGAACCCTATCACAATACCAATTTAAAAAAAAAATTAATTATTTGTATTAGAATGGAATATCTCCAGCTGACTCAACATTTTGTGTACTGCTTTCCACTTGTGAATAGCTGCATATCAGTATCTTGCTGTTTGTAACCATTACAGAAGCTGTACATAACAGCTAACAGATACCAAATAATTAACTTTATATGAAGACAACGTTGAAAAAGGGTTCCTTTTGAAAAATCTCACTAAATGGGGAAGATGGTACTTTTAGAATCTCTAAGACCCTTCTTCTGCCTGCAGGAAAACTTATTGTTTACTTCAATAGGAGCACATGAAAATTTAGTACTTGTCTGCAGATGCAAATGAAGTACTTAAGTATTTTAATGCAAGATATTAATTCACAAGAGTTTAGTGAAGGTTTGGCATATACTTTCTTAAGGTCATCTTAAATTGATTAATAATGTGTTTCAATTAACTTCAGATATGGATTTCTTCACTGCAATTTCCACCAGTATAAATAAGTTGTTGCTAGTACATATTTGCAAGGTTTTGGGCTGTAACCTGCTAGTTGGGCCAACAGACAAGAGGTCTTGGTTCTACACTAAATCTGATGGACATCACTGGGATTTTCCTATAAGATGAAGAAATTTTCCTTGTACAGATCACTGTGTAGAACTGCGAACTTCAGTCCCCTTGTTCAGCAAGGCTTGTGGAGCACCCTGTGAGACAGTGGGAGACCCTGACTCTGCTGGTGTTGATGAGAACAGAAATTACTCAGCACCTCTGTGGCTGCTGCAAAGCAGTATCTCCACAGCAGAACCTCTTCATAGTGCATAGATGAGTGCCTGCAGGGCAGCATCTCCCTTTCAGCCCCTCACAGGTTTCTGGAAACAAAAGATACAGATTTCATCCCAGCTTCCTTTGACAATGCTGAGGTAAATAATTTTAGCTGTTTTGGAATGAAACCATCTGAAACATTGCTAAATGCAAAGGTATATTTATTTTTTTTTCTCTTTATTATAATGATACTGTTAATATTATGATTGTAGCCATTGCAGAAGTTTCCTTTATGGTTACCCCAGTTCAGAGTAATCACCATCTTGTTAGCTGCATAAAAGCACACTCTACTACTGTAGGAATTTATGGCCCAAGAAGTATCACAATGATCATAGATTCATATCATGGTTAGGTTTGGAAGAGACCTTAAAGATCATCTAGTTCTAACCCCTCTGTCATGAGCAGGGACATCCTCCACTAGACAGGTTGCTCGAAGCCCCATCCAACCTGGCCTTGACCACTTCCAGTGAGTGGCCATCCACAACTTCTCTGAGCAACCTGTTCCAGTGCCTCACTATCACAAGTCCTTAGGATTGCTTTTAAGTGAAAAACTCAAAGCTGGAAAAATGTAGTTAACATTATGACCATGAACTAAGCTGCCATAACTGTAGGTATTGTATTTAACATGAGGGCATAAATGTACTTTTATTTCTGGTGTTTAAAGACAAATGCCATTCAAAAATTATTCCTCTCACAGTTATCTTCAGTGGAGGGACAATAATTTGCACTAATACTTGGGAAATACAACGTGAGTTTACCAATTTTGCACATTAGCACGAAATGGGCAGATTTAGTAAGAAAGAGCAAAGCTCTATTGAAATAGCCTGCCTTCAGAACACCAGCATAAAATCGTATTGAACATCTTTTGCTGCCAGTGTTTAGCACTGTTGTGAAGAAGAACAAAACCTCAATATATTAATGCAGCATAACAAGCAACAGTCTTATAGAAAATACAGATTATACATTTGATTTTCAGGACTGTGTGCAATTCATCATTTAAGGCAATGCTTGGCACCACTGGAGCCACTGCACGGCCTGCTGAACCAGAGACAGCTCTGCAGCCAGTCCTGTTACAGACCTTCCGTGTGGACTCGGGCAAATTATTTCACTTTTCTGTGCTTCCATTTCCCTTGCTATCTCTTGTCTGCGTCTTTTTACTCTGGACTGTAAATCTCCAAGACAGGCATTCTCTCTTTGTATGGTCAGTGGAAGGCCTGGTCTAATAGCTCACAGAGATGGGCAAACTGCCAATTAGTTACCTACCTATACTAGCAAGCATGGAGTTTGGAAGAACATACATTAACAATGTTTTATTGCAGCTCTAACTCATGCTTAACTGGAGTTATTCAACTTCATAGCTGTTGTTTTCCCGGTACACTATGTAGACACAAAGTCACATGCTTCATGATAGAAAGGTCAAGATCAGAACGCCCACTTTCCAGACAGAAGTGTCAGCTGGTTGGGAACAGGAGGCGCAGAAAAGCAGAAACCAAAACTGTGTTACTAGCTAATTCCATTTTAAAGATCATTTGCGAGATAAAACCACCACTCTATCAAAATAAACCAAGGTGAACTTATACCTTTGTAATCATAGTTTTTAAGCACTACTTATCTTGATTGTTCTTGTTCCTAACTCTAAAATTTTTCAGATAAGCAAAATTTACAAAGATGGCAGCTGCTGCAGGAGATATTGCAAGCTTGGGGAGATGGTATCAGTTTGCTACCCTACATCTAGTCATTTTTGTAACGGGGAAAAACAAAACAAAAGTAATGAGACGAATTTAGTATATTTCATTCATACACATTTTTTTCCATCTTGAGAGACCCTGTGGGGTATTTTTTAACACTTAGGGAGTTGTAGAAAGTTTCTATCATTTCTTATCCTCATTTTCTAGAGGGATCACACAGCTAACTGCATCTGTGATGAGCTGCTTATTTCAGGACTCCCTGTGCATTCAGATTCTCACTTAAGATATTTTTCACAGCTCAATAAAAGCACAAAAGCCCTGTTAGTCCAAATGCATCTACTAATGTGATACTCCCACAGAAGAAGATGGTCACCTGCCCACTGATAGGTATATTCTGATGGAAACCACTCAAGTCAGCTGACATTTAGCTGCCCTTAAAAAGGAGGGAGGAATGTTTCAGGTGCTAGGGCACGTGCTGATGCCCTGCTGGCAAACCTCTCCACGGGGCTATGGAAAGAGCCCCCTTTCCTGGTGCGGAGCTGGCCGGGGCAGTGCGTGAGTGAGATAAAATTAAGCACGTGTAGGACTAGTTTTGGAGGTCTAAATCACAGGAGCGATACGAATAAAGTGCTCAGCTTAGCCTGATGCAGCTATTAAGGACGCCTAATAAATATTTATAGCCCCTCACCCAGGAGGTGATTGACAGCACGGGGGCAATCCCTACCCAGCAGCTGCAGGCAAGCAGCCGTCTTGGGGAGAGGATCC
>VWZK01016884.1:98182-133283 GCA_013396935.1 Baryphthengus martii | reverse complement strand
CTGGGGGGGGGGGGACGGACGGACGACGACGTGCGCGCAATGGGGCCGCACCCACGAAGGGGCTTGGGACGGTCCTTGTCACCTCAGAGATCCTTCCTTTCCCCACTGCCTTCCCCCTCAGGGGCCGCAGGNCGGGGAGAGGGGGGAGGAGGAGGACGGGGAGGTGGCGAAGGAGGAGGAAGCGCGCAGCCGGCAACGCTCGGCTCCGCGCCGCCCTCCGGCTCTCTGCGGCCGCCGCATCCCGGCGAACCGCTCCGCTCTGCTCCGCGGAGGTGAGTGGTACCCAAAGTTTGCTTTCGTGGGAGAGGGGGTGACCTTGGGGCGGCTGCGTCGCAGGCAGGTGGGGCTTAGAGGGGCTGGGGTTGGCGCTGCCCTCGCCGCTGCCTCCCGGGACCGTTGGCAAACTTGGGGAGGAGAAGGGCAGAGCGGGGCGCTCCGCGGTGCGGGTGCCGAGGCAGCGGGGGAGGCACCAGCAGGTCCAGGGCAGCGAACTGGGCGTTTAGCGGTGACCGCTCACCGGTGGACTCCGGTGGCTGGCCCGGAGTGGTTCCGTAGCGACACATCCTTCGGCTGCTCTGGCAGTCCCTGTGCGTACCTCCGTGCGTCTGCTGCTTGTGAGTAAACTTAGGAATATGTCAAACTTAGAAGTTACTTATTTTGTGGTACTGCATGCTTACCAATGACTTCTCTCCCAAAAATACGAAGGAGGAAGTGTATTGCGTGTGTTGACTTTAGTCAGAAGCTTTCCATAACAGAATTACTGTGCTCTTTGGAGGAAAAAACCTCAAAACAACCCAAACCCCGATCCTTTAAGAATGTGCAAGTCGGAAGGTTTTCTTCCGAGCCGTAAGGACGAAGGCGCAGCTCTGCAGACATCTCAGTTGCAGGGTCCCCAATTCTCGGCTCTCTGTCCTGCTTACAGGGACTGCATGAGGGTGGAAGATGCTCGTTGGGGTATTTTGCATATGTTTTTTTGCGCATGTTTGTGCCCTGAGGTATGATCTGCTGTCAGCTGAGGGCCAACTTTTTCAGCTGCTTCTTGAGTTAAAGCAAAACTATTGTTAACATCAAGAATAACAGAATTTGGCTTGTCCCTGTTTGGCAAAGTTCATCCTCAGAATGCGGTATTGGTGAGCATGGTGATGTAAGTTTCTCAGAATATTAAAACGTCTATGTTCAGTGCTTTAGTTTTGTGTTGCTGTTTAAAATCGCTCATTCTTAATTCACTTTCACGGCTCGTTCGTTCTCTGTCCTGATACCTTCAAAATACTTGTTTGGAGCTCTGCAGATAAATGCTGTGTACTGCCCAGGGAAATCACCAGCTGATTGTTTGCGTGTCTCAAGTTGCTCAGAAAGGTTGTGCGAACAGTAGCTTTTTCTTATTTTGAAAGCATAGTTAGACTATTAGACAAAGTGTTGCATAATATCAAACATTACGATATAATCTTGTAGACTTTCAGTAAACTGACTTTCTGCAACAAATATGGTTTTGATTTTCATCTCTATTTTTTTCTTTGACCTTGTGAACTGTGAAGCACAGTGTAGTGAGTATGCAGTGCGTAGAAGTCTATCGTCTAGCTCTCTAAGAATGATGTTTTTATACAGGGAGTAAGCTAGATGGTCTCTGACTAAATATAACAACTTTTTTTTCCCTCAACTGTATGTTTACCAAGAAATATAATCTAATCTCAAATTCCTTTGATAACACCCAAAGTAATGCATGCAGGAAGTTTGGTGCGCACAGCTGGTCCTGCGGTACCTACAGTGTTCACGGTGTAGTGTTAATAGCGCAAAACTCTTTCTGCTGCCAGAAACTTGCTCTGACTTCATATTGTGCATACCTGGGGCTTTGACTGATGTGCCCGGGCCCAAAGCTTTTATATAATGTCATGGTTGAGGCTTGTGGGTTTTAGAGAACCTTTATCCACAGATCATTGCAAAATTAGAGGAAGAGGCTTCGTACTAAGTATTTTTGATGCTTGTGTGCCTGAAACCATACACTATTTTTTACTGTATGGCAGATGAATTATTCTAAAACTGTTTTGACAGTTCACTATAGTTTAGACTGGCTATGTTTTCTAAAGCATTCAATGTACAATGGTAAAACTGCCATTGACGAAAACAACTGCATTTAGTTACTTTTTCTTCTAGAATATGCTCCCCCCTCCTCCATAAAAGCTTTACTTTTGTATTCCTATTCATCATGGCTTTTGTGGTTGTTTTCTCTTTTTTTTTTTAATTTTTTTTTTCCTCAGTTGGTTGGTTTTGTTGGTGTTTTGTGTTGGGCTTTTTTTTTTTTTTTTTTAAAAAAAAAAAATGCCCTAACAGATAGATGTTCTGAATAGCTAACTTGCTGTCTACCCACTTTCACTGTTGGAAATAGCAATCACCTGTTTGTTGCTTTGTGGTAAATTACTCTGCTGTTAGTCTGTATGCATAGCTTTCGGTTTAGGTTATAGGAAGAAGGTAGGAAAAGTTAACTTGCCTTTTTTTTTTTTTTTTCCTGACGTATTCCTAAGGAAGCTGATACTCTGCTATGGTTGAATTGTTTCTTGAGAGAATAAATTAATTTCCCATCATTGAAGGTTAAAGCTTGGCAGCTCTCTAGTGTGGAGTCTTGTGTAATAGCTGTTGTCTGGGCATTGGTTTTGTTGGGGTAAGGATGACGTCTAGCTGCTGTTGGTAGCAGTTTGGATTTTGTAAGGTTGCCCTTAATTGAACAGCTTTCTTGTGTTTGACATTTGCTGTGACCTCTTTCTGTAAGCAAAGGGAGACAGTTAATGATTTTGAAGCTTGTCTTTCACTCAGAGTGGAAAATGAGGATGTTTTGTTCTAGTTCCTGTTCTCTCAGCCGTGGTTGAATTTTCGCTTTTTTTGATGTTCTATTGCATCTCTGTGACACTTGGGATTTTTACATACATATGGAAAAAATTATGCATATCCTGAGAATCGGGGTACTTAAAGGTTGTTTTACAGATACAGAAGTCCTAAAGATAAGACTTGCTTATTTTTATAATTGTTATCTTGATTAACGAGTATTTGCAGAGGACTATGACAAGTCAGAAATTATTAGAAGCAGTAAAGAAAGCAATGAGGAGAAAGTACACTTTGAGTGGCAAATATGGGACTAAGAAAAAGGATAATGCACTGAAGTAAGAAGCAGAGGACACAAAGCAAGCTGAGAGGGAGGGAACTGAAGAAATAACTAGGAAAGTGGGGTGGAACTAATGTTAGCTGGCAGGAAAAGAGGAAAAATATGGACTTTCTTTTTCTATTTGACTCATCACTTATATCAAATTGTAATGACATAACCTTTCATCCTCCATCAGATTGTTATTTTTACTTACCATTCCTTGGGCTGATTCTACGTTTGATATTGTTCTGATGGGCAGAAGCTCAAGCACATAGAGAGGAATGGAATTGCAGACCCAGCTTAGTTATCTTTATCTGCTTCTGGTAACTGATTAATTAATTTTGTGCAGCGCCTCAGTCCTGTGCTCTTCTGCTGAAGTAGTCCCAGTGACTGGTTTGTCATGGTATCTGTACGTGTTTGTGCCCCGGCAATGGTACCAAAACTGGCAACTTGAGCATTCAAAGGGTGGTTGGTGATAACTGCTTTCCCTCATGAATAGACTGGCTGGAATGTAAATTGCTGACCTGGGGGTGAAGGCCTTTCCAGCCCACTGCAATTACTTGGGCCTTTGAGCCTCTTCCAAAGCAGTACTTTCCAGCTCAGCATTGTTGAGTCTTTAATTCTGAAAAAAATAAAATTAAATTAAAAAAAGCTTTTCCTTGAATATATTATGCCGTGGTGTAAAGGAGTATTCTTCTGTCATACCAAACAACTAGATTATTCTGACTGAAAAAGGTGAGATCCCGGATCTTGATCCAGTGAAGACTTAGAAATAATACTTGACATTAAGTTTATCTGTAGGTTTCTCTAGCTTTGTATTCATAGATTTGGATTCACTAAAGATGTCTGGGAACTTGTATACATAGTTTTTATATGCAAGACTGCTCATATTTTTAATTTTTTTTTCTTGACACAGTTGAATAATAGTGTTTCTTCATTTTTCATCTAATATAAGCTGAAATTGGCTATATTCTTGAATGCCTCAGAATTCATTACATAATGGAATGGTAGTTTTCTAAGCCAGCATGAAATGAAATAACTCTAAACATGTATTTAAAAAAAAAAAATCAAGACACACACCACACACCACCCCCCCCGTCCGGAGATATTTGTATACTGAGGTATACTGCCAGGTCTTGGGGTAATATCATTTGTGCCAGGGTGCTGGATCATGCCAGGAGAAGAAACAGCTTCTGTGGCAGTGACAGAGTGGATTAGAACAGTGCAGTGGTCCCTCCAGAAATATCCCTTGGTGGTAAAGGTTGCATTTTTAAATTTTATTGTTATTATTCCCAAGGGGACATTAAAATGATTGTTTGTTATCTATTTTGCTCTGGTTTCCTTGGGTAGGGGAAGGGGAAAAAAAATCCTTCTTTAGCTCCCTATGGAAAAGGTCTCAGGAAACCCTTCACTCACTCTATTGAAGTATCTCCAAATGACTAGATACAATGTTTTGAGTTTGTGCAGCTTTATGGTAAGTCTGTAAAATCTTCTGGACCATGTGTATTTTGAGTTGTTGATTTTTATTATATTTTTTTTATACAGTGTAGATTTTCAATTTGTTACGATATAGTTCTTTTTCTTGTATCTCTTCCTTCCTCCTGAAGTTTTCTGCATTTTTTCACTTTAGGCCCCAAGTGGGCCCGTTCTAAAGTGCAATTTGTGTGTGCGGTATAGACTAAAATCAGTTTGTAGACCTTACGAGATGCAGAGGAAGCCATTACATTTCTATGTTCGAGCATGATGAGGCATGAAATGATGCCACTGTAGGTGTCAGTAGCAGTTTGGTTGGGAACATCACAGGGTGGATGAGGTTGGCAGAGGTCACCTTGTTCAACCTGCCTAATCAGACAGGCTCACCTAGAGCTGGTTGTCCAGTTGGCTTTTGAGCATCTCCAAGGATGGAGACTCCAGAGCCCCTCTGGGCACCTTGTGCCAGTGCTCAGGCAGTATTGCTAAAAAAAGATGTGGGTTTCTTTGAGGTAAAATTTTAGAGGAATTCTTACAAGCTTTGTGGTGGGGGATGAGTATTTGATGAAGCATGCAACTGAAAACAAACAAAAACCACCACAACAACAAACTTTTGAAGTTTGCTTGTTACTTAGGTGCTATAGATCTAGCTCTGTTGGCATTTTACTCTGCAGCTTGCTTACCTGGTGCTTCCCTTTCGTGCAGTTTTCTTGTGATCTGTATCCCAAAAGAAGATTTCAGTGTTTCCCCGTCCGGTGCTCATTTCCTTTACAAGAATGGAGCAGGAAGCCCTGCTTGCACTACTGGCTAAAGGACCCCTTAACTCTGGAAGAATGCAACTTAGTCTTTTCAGATTTAGTTGTTCTGGACAACACACATCCCAGCATACGTGCATCCCTCCTGCTCCTTTTCTCTCCAGGTGTGATGTTAGGGCTGACCCAGCTGATGCTGGTGTGTGTTTCATCTCTCAGTTTCCATATCTGGATATGCAGTTCAAGCAGACCTCTGTCTAGCTTGAGTCCAGATCTCAGAGGAGATCTCCTGGGAACAACAACAACAAAACATCCATTTATTTATTAATATGCAGTTTGTGATATGTTCTTAGAATTTAAAAAATGTTACAGCCTGTAAAATGTGTTACTGCATGACTAACATTGCTACCTCATTCTGTACTTTCCTTAGAATTAATTGAAACTATATTGCATAAATCCAATCTTACTGCATAACTTGGGTATAGTGTGTAGCATAATATGCAAGACTGCTTATAATCAGGCATTTACTAATTGTTTGAGAAACTAATTGTGTCTAGCTTCTTTACCTAGGAAGGTTCTTAAAAGTAGCAGTATTTTTCTCACCATTGGCTTGCTGTTTCCTGTTTAAAACAATTTTTTTTTCCTGCAGTATTGTGTAAAATAGAATAATAGAATATCCTCTACAAGCATGCCAGAACTCAGCATTATGTTGTTGTTGGATATTGGGATGCCAATGGGGAAAAGGGTTCTCTTGGGGTCACATAAAACAGAACGTGGGCTGTCAAGGTACTTAAGACTGAGTATTGCTTTACTAATGATGAGTCCTACCTGGGAGACTGCATTGTGTCTGACAGCAGTCTAAATTCTGTGATTAGGCAATATTTTCTATTCTTTATTACTATGACTCTGTATTGAAGTTATTTGGAAATGTTTGCTGGAAAAGGTTTTTCTAGAGGTATTTGGCTTCAGTTTGAAATCCATAGGGATGGATTATACATGTTTGTTACTTAGACATGGAGTATGCAATTAGTACATTGGTTGAACGTGTATTATGCATTTGGTGAGGAAATGTTTTCTGTTGTAACATTTATTCTTATAGACCATATTTTAGTATGGATAATCCTCTTTTAACATAATTGGAACATGGAGCTAATACTTAAACATGTGCAATTTAAAAACTGATGGGTTAGTTGTGGTATGCTACCTTAATGTCACCAAAGTAAAATTGAAGAGAAGAATGAAGGAGTCAGGTATTATAAGCATGACTCTAAGATTTTGTACTTTGTATTTCTAGCAGTCTCATATATGGCGGTATAGTCGTCATAAAGATTTTAATTGGTTAAGAGCTTGCCAGCTTGCATTTGCCAACTATGCTGAAATCCTGGCCAAACTTTTCAAGAGTATGCAGTAATCTGCAGTTGGCTGAGAACAGTGAATATAAATAGATGATATGGTGCTGAATTACAATTGATTATTGAAATTCAGTGAGTATGTAAAAGATAACCATAAAAAGGCAACGTTGTTTCCCTAGTAAGAGACTTTAAATTAATGCAGTGGGTTTTTGGTGGTTGTTTTTTTAAATCTTATTTTATTTTCATTTAGCAAAGTTAATGTTTGTCATAAAATCTAGCTTATAGTTTCCTGACTTTTTGCAAACAATAATATTTTTATGTTCTTGAAGAGAGTTGTGGTCTACTATCTGGTTGGTTTCCAGTAGGAAAAGTTAATTATTTTATTTTGAGGTTAGGCAGAAGTTGGATCAAGGCAGTGTATTTTATACAAAAATTGATTTTCAAGCATCTTGCTTCAGAAATCATATTGGAGAACAGCAGTATCTAGCTGTTAGTCTTTTCAAAATTATATGCATTATATCCTTCCAATAATAAAGGATATTTTTGGGCCAGATTGGAACTTTAAAAATGGTAAAAAACAAAGTCTTGTTCGTGGAATCAGTTTTACTAATCTGTGTTTAATTGCATAGTAATACCTTCCAGAGGCTAGAATAAGCATCAAGGTCCAATTGCATGACATGCTGTGGCATGTATTGCAAGGACTGATAGCATAAATCAGGCTGGAAGTGACCTCAGAAGATATCTAGAGTAGCCCCCCCACTCACAGCAGGAGCAGCTGTGGTATCAGATCAGGTTGCTCAGGGTTTGATCCAGTCACGTCTTGAAAAACTCCAAGGATGGAGCTCAAAGAACCTCTCAGGGCAACCTGTGTTGCTGCTTGACTGTCCTCACAGTGAAAATGGCGTTATGGGTTTCTCCAACCTGTGTGGCTGGTGCGTGCTTCTCTATTTGATACTGCCTTTGTTGTTTGTGTTGCCTAACAGGAGGTTTTGCAACTTGATTTTAGAAGAACAGGGTCAATTCCCTGATTTAGGTGTTTCATGTGTGTGCTTGAGTGGTTTCTTTTACGTGCAGAGAAGTTGAGTACCTCAGAACCCAAGCTAAAAACTTTCCTGGGGCAAGAGGTACAGAGATCGAGTCAACACCCAAGCTCCATGGAACAGGATATCAAACATAACCCACACGTGGCATCTGAGGCAATGCCAAATATTAGGTTTGCTAGAAGTCTAAAGTCTAGCATTTGCAAAGCAATTTGTGAGGCCAAAACCAGGACCAAGTTCCTGAAGCTTTGTCACTTCGTGTTGTGCAGCTGGAAAAGCCAGTGTTTAGTTACTGACTTACCTCTGCTCCTCTGAAACTCCGAACCTGACTTTGGATAGTTTGGGTCACTTTATGTCAAAGACAAGGCAGTTAGTTGGAAGCACATTCAGTAGTGTTTCAGGTTACCTTGCTACCTTGCTGCCTTCAAACTAGCAGTTCTTCTGTAGTAGGTGTCTTGTGAGTGGTGATTTAAGGAATTACTACTCTTTGGCTCCGAGACAGCGCTTCCAGCATTACTTGGCATAAAACCAGGAAAGATTCAGCAATTCCTTAGCCTGGGTAGATTTAAACCTACCTCTCCTGTACTGTAGTATCGGAGGGCTGTTTATATGTCTTCTCTGAAATTCTGCAGCCGGATGAACAAACTTCAACATTGATGGGGGCAGGAAAGCATAAAACTGTTTCCTTTTTTTTTTTTTTTAGTGTGGTGGCAATGATGAGAAAATGGACCAATGAGTGCTAATACCACTGAGCTAGAGTTCGCTATCTGTAGGTGCAGTCTCTCAGGCTTTGTTTGTGTTATTGAGAAATTTCTAACGGTTGCTGTATTCGCTGACACTATTAGTGATGGATACATCATCTGTCAGCGTGCTAATAAGCATCATTAACTACTCTCAAAGCAGCTAAATGACTGTTGAAAAGTCAGGGGCTGCATGTGGCCTTATATCCGAGCTCCAATTTGAGCTCTAATGAATGGAGTCCAATGAGGAAAAACTTGGGGGGGAGATGAGTCTAAGTGTGAGAGATTCTTCCTTTTGATGCTTGCTTTAATGTTAATGGTGTGTGCTGGAATTGACCGGAGGTGTATTGTTTTGGTGTCTGACAACCCATGAGCATTTATTACTTTCTAATGTTATTACTGAGATTACAATAGGACATTTAAAAGTTTTCAAATGATGCAGTGAGCAGGTTAATTCTGTTTTAACTTTGTTTTAACTTAAAAAGTGTATCCCTGGCATATGGGAAATGTGTTTTCTGTGTCTACTTAATGTAGGGCACTGTGCCTTCCTTGGTTACTTGTAGGTGCAGGTTTACTGGTGGGTTAAGTTTCTTATTTTTTACTGGTTTCAAAGTGCTGTCTTGTTTATGATAAATGTTAAAATTTTCTTTTTAAACTAAATGTCTTCATGGGTAGATATTAAGATCCTGTTACTGCACTTTAGTAATTTCATAATGCACGTCTTGTAACCAGATTTTTTATGGGGTTCTTTTTATAGTCTCTAGCACACGGCTTAGTCTCTGGATTGCTCAATAAAGACCAGACCTCTGAATGCTTTATACCATTCATAATAAATTAGACTATTCACTAGTATCTGGCACAGAAATCAACTGGTTTGATTTTTTTTGTTTGTTTTGTTGTTTTTTTTTGGCCTACAAAGGACTAAATCCCACTCGTGTTTGCAGGAGGATTGAGAAGAGAAATGGCATGCTTCTGCTGGGAGGGTGAGGTCAAATGGAAATTGGGGCATGAGATATGTGGCAAAAGGAGGAGTTCAGCACCCACTGCCCCTTCTTAAACTCGGGATTTTTGTGGTAAGGCAAGGGAGACCTGGGAGTGGGCCAGGCTGTTGCTGAAGTCCTCCTCAGCCCCAGGAGGGAGCATGGTGGCTCCATGCAGGGTGCTCAAGGGCCCCTCACCGCCTGCTGCCCTTGGCTGAGCACACAAGATGGGATTTGTCCTTGACAGGACATCTGTGGCTTAGCTTTCTTATTTGCAGGGCCTTGTTTCTCGGGGCTCTGGGATCAATGCTATTTTATGTATCCAACAGAGTTTTAAAGGTTACGTGGGGCGTTGTGTGCAGGGCAAGAACAAGAGTCTCTTTCTTACGCAGGCTGCTAGTGTGTAGCAGACTCCTAGAGTTTCTGGCAACTTTTAATGAATGATAAAGTTTTACTTTTCCTTACTAGCTTTATTTTTATAGCTGACATTTAAAAGAATTCTGAACAGATATGTGTAAAGGGCACTGAGTAAGCTGAAAATTATTAAGATGCAAAGATATGAAGTGCAGTGTTGTAAATATTTAAAACACAAGTCTCGTTTATCCTTTCCCTTCGTTGGTGGATTATGCTAGTCAGAGACAATCCTGAATGCAATTCTGTTGCTCACCACCACAAAGCGAACCCCTGTTTTTGTACGTGTTTAACTTCTTTTCTGGCTCTGTTATGCAAGAAGAATTCAGTAAAGGTATTCTTTATCCCAGAGAATTTTAAAGAATAGCAGAGACCTAAACCATGTGAATTTATAACAGCTTTGTAGATTATCTGATTGCTGAAAACAGTTCTTTTCTTGACTAGAGTTCTGATTTCAAGCTAAATGCAGATGTTCTTGTGCACAGTAGCTAACATACCACTTGTATGTGTGATTTGGCCATCTGCCTGGCGTGTTAGTTCCCTCAGTTTACACCTGAAATTATGTCAAGGATGCAGAGGTATGTAAGAAACAGCACTGGGATGCTTTCATATATCCAAACCAGAAGCTGTTCTGCTTTACTCTTCCATTTGGAGGAATTCATTTAAAGTGGAAAGTATGTTGGGAGCTACTTTTGTTTACAAAAGCACAGATCATTGCTGAAGAGACTTGAAAGGATTTCAGATCTACTTGTGCTTTTGCATTAAATGGATAATTTCTGGTGTTTCTATTCCTCTGCCTTTGCTGTGTGGCAGGTGTGTGTATTTCTGTATTTCCTGGTCATATTGCCCCTGTTTGTCCCAGAAGAGTCCTTGAGCCGTTGCTTTCCTGCATAGGTAGCTTAAGGCGTGCTCTGCGTTTTGTTGTGTGGGTGCAAGGCATCATCTCTGCTTGGCCCAGGCATAGAAGGGGAAATGGGCTCTCCCTTACTTCCATTGTGCTGTGCAGATCAACTGGTTTCATTTTATATAGCTTAATGTGACATAACTCTCCCCGCAACAGAGTCCCCTTCTCTCAGGGCAGCTCTCAGACTTGCCCCTTGTATGTGCAATAAGATTTTTTGTGTCTCTTGCCCCTTGTGTAAATTCCTGTGGTGGTGGCGAGATCTTCTCCAGGTCCCAAAAGTTAAACCAAAAGCCTTCAACCGGCCTAGACCAAAATCTCATTACAGTGCTGAGAAGAGCAGGGTGGGAGGTGATGTCTGGGTTGCATGGGGCTTTGGTGAGTGATAGCTGCGGCCCCCCTGCCTGGCTCCCGCTGTGAAACTGTTGGACTTTCCAGGGTTTTGCATGGAAGATGGCATCTTCCCTTTTGGGAGCCTTAACTGGAGTCTTAAAAATGCACATGAGCTAGTGGGCCAAGAGAGTGAAAAGGAAAACTTGTGAAAGCATTGCTGAGCCATTAAAAAAACAACCAGCTGTGCAGCTCAAGTTTTCTGAGGTGCACAAAGAAGCTTTAATATTTAGAATTTAATTTGATAATTTTTTATTTACCACTAAATTGGTGTTCAGTTGTTCATCACCTTTCCTTGCCCTCCACATCATGTCATTTAGAAACACACACTGTCCTGCCCCATCACGAGGAGACGACTTTTTCTTAAACACAAAATTCTGAAATATGTTAATGTTTTTAATGCAAAATTCTTATTAATTTAAAAATAGCTGAATTTTATTTTTCTCTGGCTTTTTCTTGATATACTAAAACCTCCAAATCTTGAGTGTGTGTTTGTTTCCAGATTCTCCTGTTTCGAAGAGAATTTTCTGTTTCCTATCCATCTATTTGCTGCCCATATCAGGAAGTTCCATGATCTAAGCAACTAGTCATTAGGATTTCTGCCTCTTACCAAAAGACTGGTGTGTGTGATAGGAGAAACATGGTGTCAAAAAAACCTTAATGAATACTTGAGGGGAAAAAGCTTCTAGATTCCATGTACATTGGAGTGTCTTAGAAGGAAATCAGATACGGTGTGAGAGAGTAACATGAAGTATAAATGGAAAAATGTGGCCATATTTTTCTCTAAAATAATAGTGTAATTATAAAAATTACAGTGGAGATTCAGAATATGGAATTTAACTCAGTTTCATTATGTGATTTATAGTTTGTAGTCTGACAGCTCTAGCACAAGGAACCATGTCATATGAGAATTTTAATTGTTTAAAAATCTTCAAACTATGAATCATGTATTTAGTGAGTGCCCCAAACCATTAGAACAAGAGAAGTATCTAAGATGATATTTCAAGAAACCGTAGTCTGCTATATCAAACTCCTTTTTGGTTTTTCTCTAGGTAAAGAGATAATTTACGGCTTTAAAATACTTGAGATTTGTGATATTTCTCACATAAAAGGATGTATGAGCAGCATCAGCTAATAACACAGATCTTTGATTGTCACCTGTAGTTTTACTTTAAATGTTATGAGAGTTGTCATTCAGCCAGTCTGGGATTAAATAAAATCTATGAACTAATTAAAAAAAAATCAAACAAACCAAACAAAACAACAACAAACAGAACTAAAGCCCAACAACCAACCAAACCCCAAAACAAAACCCTAGAAGTGCAGGCTGAAGACAAGTATGGGAGTGCAACATGTTCTTGTGATATGGTATTTGGGAAAGATGAGCTTTCCCAAAGTTGACTCTTTATATGATGTAGTATTCCTGTGGAAATTTATTAGGCATGTAAATTGTGTTGCTCAGACTTTTGCATGAGGGGTTCATCACAAGAGTAGTTTTTCAAGCCTCTTTAGTGTTATTCTGACCTACTGTGTGGGTTGAGAGTGGTGGTGGTGGGCATGTGGGTAGTTTGGTTTGGTTTTTTTTTTTTGTCTTTCATCACTCCTTATTTAAAATTGCACTCTGTAATAAAGTCTCCAAATCAGACCAATAAGTGTTGGTAGCCAGGCTTGTAATCCTTCACTCCAATATTTCATTATTACATTTCTTTTCCCCCCTTTAATTTCAAAAGCACTGTCTCTGCAAAGACAAGAGTTCATGATAGTTTATAAAAAGAATATATATATGTTTGTAAATGTGTGTGTGTAATATATAAAAAATATGTGGTAATTGTAATACAAATGTGTTGACACTTTACCTACAAATTTCTTTTGGATTAACAATATCATACATTCAATGAGTGTAGCTATCAAACATAATGAACGAATATTTTCAAAGTGCAGAAAGTTTGGTTTTTTTTTTTTTTTATTTTTTATTTTTAGGATCTATGTTAAGCATAGTGAGGCTGTAGAAGGAATTAAGTAACCCCTCCCTCCTTTGTTCACTCTACATTAATTCCCTCCTGGAGCTTTGCTGGAGAGCCTGCCTAGTGCAGCACCTTTCCAGCCCAAACTTAACTGTTTGTTGTGGGTAGTGAGGGATCTTGGTGCGGTCATTTGGGGAGTAAGTCAAGATCCCAAAAGTCAGTTTGGGAAAGGCTGCTTGAGCTCCTGCCACTGGAGTTCGATGGGTACCATCTCAATTCCATTGCCTGAGAGTAAATATGTGGGTCAGTTCATGTAATGAACAACTTCTCTGCTTTAAAGTTGAAACTTAGTTCATGTTTATTCCTTTGAATGTTTCATATTTAAAAATGAAGCATAATTATCTGTAGTGGCACACTAAATAAACTGCTTTTTTTACTCTTCAGGAACATTTTTCCTCTGGAGTATTCAGCAGCAGGAGCAGTATGAAGCAGTTGCTGTTCTCAGAGTATGATTTCTCTCCTGGCTCTGCTTTTTTACTGAACTTTTATCTTGCTAAAACGAATATTTTACAATTAAGAACACTTGGTCACATCTGGTACTTCTCGAAAATGGTTGCTTGTCCAAGAATAGCATGTAAACATGAAATCAAAATTGCAAGCAGATGTTTGCTGATATGGCCATAGATAACCTTTCAGCTTCATGGTTAATTTTCATAAATAACCATCTATAAAGAATGCAGATTGATAGAGAACAGAGATAATCTCTGTCAGTGACTTTACAGTGTTGCTGATGTTGTACTCATTACTATAAAACAGCATTATCTATTGTATAAAACTGTCAGCTGCTGTTTTCAGAAAACTGTCATTTTGTCATTGCATTTTTACAACCTGGAAATACTTGAGGTTTTTTTTAAGAACACAAGATGACTACCTGGATCAACAAGATTGCTAATTATGGCTTGTTTTTTCTGCCCCATCCATATATTACTTGTTAGAATGCTGTGGAATGGAGAGAATTTCTGGCCGTTTCTCCTTGCTTGCCTTTGCATTTTCAGTGAGCTTGGCAGTGGGGCTGGTAAAAGTAGGATGTTGGCTCACTTGGTTGCTGGCTTTGAAGAAGCTCGTTTAAAAAAATATAAGAATCTGCTTTATAAACAGATTTATTTATTAATCCCCCTGTAAATTATATTTAGTGTTGCATAGTCAAGCTTACAGATGCAGCTGACAATAGCGTTCCTTCACTGAAAGGCCTGCTGTCGCTGCTGGAGCGGGAGACAAAGGCGGATGCTATGCTGTGCACTGCCTAAGCCCTTCTGGAGAGGTCATTGTCACAGTGGGACCTTAATTGGTGGCAAAATGTAGTCAGATGCCATTGTAGGGAAGGCATGACGTGGAACAATGTCAGAAGCGTCCCTTAAGCAGTAAGAGCAATGGTGTCTGGATGCTCTAAACGTGAGGTTTACTACTTTCTGCTGAGGTACCCGGTATGTCATGCCTTTACTGCAGCTGGAGTGGTGTTTTGGGAGTTCAGAATGGAGGTAGCTACTCATGCATCTTAAAAATAAATGTTGGCAGAGGCACGTTTGGAGAGGAATGTGAATTACCTTATCTGCTTGCCCAAAGGATGAACCTTCTAAGGGAGAAGCGTGAAGTACATTGGTACAGTGCTGCCTGGGCTGTGCCTGTGGCCAGACCCTGCAAACACTCTCCCCTGGCTCCAGGTGGAACTGCACGATTTAGCAGGACCAGTGCGGATGGAGACGGGAGAGATGGGTTAAGTGCCCAAATGGGTTGATGTGAGTAAACAACAGACCATTAGAAGGTGTATGTTTTGAGCTTTGTGTGTTTGGGATTTTTTGTTGTTGTTTTTGTTTGATTGTGTTTGGGTTTTTTCAAAGTTTAGAAAATTTGAAACATCTCATTTGATGAGGATATTGACATTCCTCAAACGGAGATGGTCATGAGCATAGGAACTACATCTCAGCATCCAAATTTGTAGATGATGTAAAAGAACCGTTTCAGAAAAATAGCACAGAGCTGAGAATTCATTAGAGCATTACTTGCGTTATAGTTGAAATACCTTCAAAGAGAAGCTAACAATTAAAATAAGTTGAGAAGCAGAAGAGCCTTACAGGCATTAGGGAAAGCGTTGATAGAGGCTTATGTGTTAACAAAATATCCCCAGCTAGAGTATTATTTTACATCCCTTATTCTCTAGTTAGCTCTCTTGGTAGTTTACAAATGGAAAATAAAATTTACAATTATAGCTGATTAGATATTATGAGTTCTTAACAAAGCATGTTTGCGTTCTGTATGCAATTGTTATAGATTTGCTGGGCACCACTTGATAGTTGAATTTGAGTTATCTTTTGTGTTCAAGCAATTTAGTCTTTTCTGTTTCATATGAAGTATGAACTGTGTTCTTCTCAAACTACAGCAATCTTTGGATAAACAATATTTTATGATTTTTTTTTTTTAAACCACTAATTCTTTCACAGCTTTATAGGGAAAATTTGCCTAATTTAATCAAGTATAGTCTATAGAAAAGATTTTGGTTATGCCAATTGCTACTGTATAGATTGCACTCAGGTTTAAATAAGCAGTGTTGCCATTCTCAATTTGGAAGACATAAACCCAGCAACCCTCTCTGGCTCCTCTTCCTTCTCCTGGCTCGCTTACCTGTATATGTCAAGTATGTCAGCCCTTTTAATCCTAGATGTGAATCCGTAGTTCTTGTTAATGGACTGTCTGGGCTTGTTCTGAAAAATGCCACTTCTGCATCTTGATGTGGTTGTTGGAGGCAATACCGAAGCATCTTTTCAGTGCAATGCTCTTTTGCTAGGAAACTGAAGGAAAGAGAGGTGGAGGCGCTGGGATCTCTTTTACATTCTTTTTGGGTTGTTTGAGGCTCATTAATGCAGTCAGTGTTTTTCGGATGTGACCAGTGATTCCCTACAGTTAAGCAGTGCTCTTAAAACTACTTTTGTTTTGAAGTTTTGAAAGGGTAGGCTGCGACTATCAACATACAAGACTTTCTGAATATGGACTACTAAGCTTAAGTTTGGGAAATGTCACCCTGTTCAAGTTCAAGGGCAAATTGCATAATTGTATCTCAGGCTTTCAGAAAATTCACATTGTTTGGTGTGCTTTTGATAATGGTCATTATTTCAAGGTATTATCTCCTTGAACCTAGATTTTATTAATTGCATAGTTGACCTTTAAACTCATAGTGCTATTCTGGAACTATTGGAAATGATGAATGATGTTATTCTAGTTAACTTTCTTGTTTCTCAATGCAATGTTTTATTTGAAATGACTAAAAGTAACTTGCAAATGGATGAAGCTTGAGAATGCATATTGGTGAAATAAAGCTAAAAGATATTACAAATGCTGGGAGCTCCTAGTTTCTTCAGGCATATGTCAGCTCTGCCTTTGATGAAACACTGAAGGGCAGCTGATACTTTAAAAGTCTGAGCATCTGTTAGCTAACAGCTGCTGCAGGGCATTTCTACGATACTTAAAATGTCTGGGTTTGTGAACATTGCTGTATTTTCTGGTGTCTGTAGCTGTTAAATTGTTCAGATTTCCAGCTACAGTTGCATTTTAAGGAATACTGTTTTGGTTAGTCGACCTTGATGCTGTACTGTTAGCAGGGTTTTCAGCTGTGGCACTGCCACAGCTGTCGGTGGGAGGCCCTTAGTGCTGGTTTTGAAAGGGGCTTCGACCCATTCACTTTTGACTTGCTTTTTACCTGTTGTAGGTTTCCTGAAGGTGCTGCTCGCTGGCAACTGCTGTGCTGCGATGCCCCGGCATGCCTCATGGCAGAGTGACCCGGCCACCCCGCTGGAGCGTGACACTCCCCTGTAGGGAGCTGGGTAAGTGTGAAGGCTCATCCCTCTTGCAGAAAACACTGTCTGCCCACATCATTCCAATGTTCAGACAAAGGAGTAGCTCTGACAAACCCGGTGATGTGAGCTGCTTTCACTAACTCCTTGTGCATCTTACCATACTTTCCTGGCTTAATGTACATTGGAAGAAAGTCTGCTGTGTGGTGATGGATTCATATATGTTTTCTTCTTTCTGATGTGCTTGGGAGATGATTTCCTCTGGAGTGGTGGTTATGTGTTGGATGAATGAGAAGACTGTAGAGACACAGTTAATAAGAGTTGGAGGTGTTCAGCACGATGTGAGTGATCCATTGTCCCTTTTTTTTTTGTACAGAAGTTAAGCATTGGGATGGGGAAGATGAATTAGAGGAGGTGTGTCTGAATCTTCCTCTTGCTTTCTGCTTTTAAAAGTAACAGGTTTCTGGAAAACTGTTGCCTTTTCTGCCATGAACAGTATTGATTTCCTTCACACACTGTGAGCTACATCACATATTCCATGGACTGCTAAAATCTGTTAAGCGATAGAATAATTAGTGTCTATGTGGTACTCCAGTTGAATCATTTCCCTTTTGGAAAAAACAACCCCTAAGTTATGGTGAGTATCTGGGTCCTCCTGTTTGACCCTCTAAGAAAGGCATTTGGCTGTTTTCAGTGCTTGAGTTGGAATTGGACCACTCTTTGTGATTTTTGTCTGTGTGTAAATCAATATGTCTGCTAGGAAGTCTTGCTGAGCCACAGCAAAGACTGCTTATGATTCTCTTCTTTGGGAATAAATCTAGATATTTATGTATCAGTGGTTGTGGGTTTATGGATGGTTATCAGGTGTTAGACAGAATTGCGGACTTCTGGACCTGGTTCCTTATCCTGATAGCCCTGACAAGAAGTCCCATGGGTCTAAAGGGAATCTCTAGGAATTAATCCAGCTGGGTTATATGCCCAAGGGGGAGGACAATTAAAGTACTGATGGCATCTGATAGTTTGCTTTAATTGTGTGTATGGGCAGGAAGGAGAGATGTCTCTGAAATGAAAAAATATTGTCTCTTGGTTTTCTATGACAAAAAAACAGTTCAGCTGAACCCCCTGGGATAATTATGGAGCCTAAATACACCAGGGAGAGCTGAGAAAAAATTATCCTGTTTGATGTGAATAATGCAAGCTGATGCTGGAACGGTTCCTCAGACCTTTAGTTTAGGAAACTTGCAAGTCACTGATGGACTGTTGCCCTTTGGGTTTAATGTAGCCACTGACAAGTATTCATTTTGATTCTCTGAATTCCTGAGGCCAAATACTTGCATTTTTGGTCTACTGCTGTAGTTGCTTTAGCAAGTACCAGCTCATTTATGCAGTGATTGACATTCATTGTCAGTGTCTGAATTAATGGGAGAAGATGCTGCTGATTTTGAAAAAAATAGCCTGATTCTCAGGAAATGGTCTTTCAAAGTCATGCTGTTAACCAGCTATTTCCCACCTTGTCCCATCGTCTTATTCAGGAGAAGATGATTGGGAGGGAGAGGCTTTTCTGTCTAGTAGTCCATGACTTTGGAGGACAAGTTGTTGAGGTTTTCCTTCTGCCATCCCCTGGAAGGGAGACTACAGGGGCAGGGGATCTGTCTGCGTGACCAGGGCCAATAAGTTATTTGTTAAACTAGAACGCTTTGGTAGATCTTGTTAACACTGACTGCGGATTGTTGTTCTGGGCCCGAGGGGTGGTGTGTTGGGGCTGCTCCTTTGGGAGGGCTTCTGACGGTGGTGGATGGTTGCTGTTGCTGTGAAGTACTGTGAATTGTCACCCGTGTTGATGTGAAGTTGCTTGTGAAATCATTGTCAGCATAGTATATGCTGGGAATAGTCACTTTGACTTCTGATCAAGTCCTGTTCAGGGTATAAACATACTGAGAACCATGATTGCCCTCTGTGCTGATGGAGGGATTACACTCTTCATTGCCCCTTGGGGTAGGTGGTGGTAGCAATCCCTGCTCTTCTCATCTTAGAGATCCGATTAGTAGAGTTACCTTGTCACCAGGCTTCTTGAGACTGAACCACCATTGTTAGCTCAGATGTTTGAAGCTATTTCTGTTCATCACTCTTTCATTCATCTTTCATTCGTTGCTGGCTGCTTATAGACAGACTGAGTTTAAATTCCCCTTACTGCTGTGTTTGTAGTTCTAAGGGCCAGGCTCTGAAATCTGTGCAAGATACCTTCTTTGAATCTGAAATACTACTACTTTTTTTTTTTTTCTTAAATCTACTTTTTTTTTTTAAAAAAGGTAGATTTAGTTCTTGCAAGTGACCTCCTATTTGAGATTTTGCTATTAAATCAAGCAGGGAGATGGCAAAGCTTTGAAGTGGGATCTGGGAAGGTGCTGTCTCAGTTTTTCCCTGTAAATCTGGTTAGTGCCACTCCAACCTTTAGTATCTGCTTTAGTCACGTCTTTTTCATATATATTTTTTTTTTAAACTCTTTTCACAGTTGATTGTTCCCTTATTTTATTTAGAACAGGATGGGTTTAATTCAACAGAAATTTGCCTTATAGTTGTTTCAATGGTGCTTTATGTGTGAGCACTTTCCAGCAGCACATTTTTTTGAGACTTAGTTGATTCGCATGCAGCCGTGACTGGAATTCACTGCAGGTTGATTCTTGTTTATGCGAATAACTGATTTTAACCAGTTTGGTTATACCCAATGAAATAGGTCCTTTTTAGGCAACCTAATCTCAAAATGCTACAGTTAGGTGGTGGGGGGAGCTGCATCACAGAACTGTTCCCCAGCCTCTGCTGAACCTATGTGGATTACCAGCACTGAACTGGAGTTTTACTCCAGTCCAGTATGGTGAGTTTTAGGATATGAAAAGAAGCCACTGCAGTAGCTGGGTAGAAGAAGGTGAAGGGTGTTGAGTAGCTCAAGCTTCATCAGCCTGGCACTACTATACCTCTCCTTTTCCTGCATTGCTTCCAGGCTATTACATGGAGAATCCTATAAAAATAAGAATGTTAAAGGGAATCCTGTGATTATTTATCGCTACTTACTGCTCTTACCCCTGCTGCCATGGATATTCACATGTGACTTTATTGCTCTCCACAACTACCTGAAAGGAGGTTGTAGGGAGGTGGGTGCTGGCCTCTTCTCTCAAGTAAATAATGACAGGACTAGAGGAAATAGCCTGAAGTTGCACCAGGAGAGTTTAGATTAGATACTAGGAAGAGTTTCTTTACTGAAAGAGTAGTCAGGCTCTGGAATGGGCTGCCCAGGGAGGTGGTGGAGTCACCATCCCTGGAGGTGTTCAAAAGTGTGTAGATGAGGCACTTCAGGACATATTCTAATGGGATGGTGAGGTGTTTTCTGTGTTCTGTGAGGGGTGTTTGGTTTGGTTTGCTGGTGTGGTTTTTTTTTTTTTTCCCTAGTGTTGTTTTTTTGTTGGTGTGTTTTGTTTTTTTTTTCCCTGGGTTGACAGTTGGATGTGATGGTCTTGGAGGTCTTTTCCAGCTGTAATGGTTCTATGATTCTACATATTTGACTAGTTGCATTAAATACTCATCACTTACCAACTTGCATGTTCAGAAGGTAGTTTTGTTTTCACTGCTATTTTTCAAATCTATTGTTTTTCCTGGACGTGATGGGAAGTGTGTGTGTGTTCACATGGTCCTGGACTATGTGGTATTTTTCACTTCAGGTATTCCCTCTGAGTCCTTAATTCTGCATATATATTCAAGTTGGGGGTTTGTATTGCAAGTGCCCAACTTGAAAATGGGCTTTCTTGACAATGCTCACAAGACACTTGTACCCTGCCTTTCTTGTGTCGGTGTGCACAAGCAGAAGACATGTATATGCTATATGATTTTCATTTTCAGTCATTTGAATCAATCAGAATTCTTTTATCTTACAGATTTTGCCTTTGCTAGTGTCTTGCTCTCAGGACTGTTTTCTCTCCTTACCCTTTCATGTGTCTGAGGATGTGAGTTTTTTGCATTTTTTTTTTCTGCTTTCACCTTTCTTTGGATGTTAATCATCAGGGAATGTCCTAGTTATATGGTGCTTCTCTGTCAGCCCTTCCCTCTTTTTTATTAATTTCCTTCCCATCTGGAATGCAGGTAAACTTTGCCTATCCCGTGATGGGTTACTTGTATCACAGATATTCTTGTGAGGTGATTATATTGTATAGGAGTAAACTGCATCCTGAGCAAATGCTCAATTTGCTGATCTTTTAGGCTTTGCCTTATTAAAAAAAAAAAAAGAAAAAAGTGTGCATGTGTGTATAAATATGAACGTATTTCCTTGGTCAATCTGGATTCCTTTTCAGACCTGGCAAGTCAAGAGACTTGGCGCTGAGAGTATTTGTGTATTTAATTTTTTAAGTTAAAAAAATATGCAGAATAATTCTTCTGAAGACAGCAAGGTCCTGAGAGAGGCAGATGGTCTGTAAAAATGAATGCCACATGAGCTTTTTTACTTTTTTCAAGATGTAGTTCTTAGGAGCCCCTGGATCCTGACATGCTGGATGCAGCTGTAATGAAGAGGCCCCATGTTCTTCCTGATCTTTTTCCGTGCTGGAGCAGGTTCATTGACCACTTACTATAGCCTCAGTTCTGTAGTCCTCGGCACTGCCCTAGTACATTTCTGATGAGAACATAAAGATGTCTATTTTAATTGGACAGTTAAATTTATGTGCTCTCCAAGATGACAGTTTCACCCTCTCTTCCCCAAGCTGGGAAAATGCTGTGGCTTCCACTGAAGTCTCAATAAGGAAACTATCTACTCTCATGTTGTCCTGAGAGACTGGGCTCAGCACTTGCTGTGGGCATGACTTGGGCAACATTAACACAATAAATGGATGATGCCTCATGGTGAGCACCAGGGCACCATCCTCCTCTTTAGGCAATGAGCATATAGCCGTTTTCAGGGCAGGTGTGTCTTGAGATAAAACTGTCCACAGCACATAGCCTGAGGAGCAATAGTCTCACTCAGCAAGGTGTTGATTCCTACCACCTTGCCAAGAGCTGCAGAAATCTTATCTTTTTTTCATTGTTTTATTCAGGAGGACTTGCAGGACCATCTGTGAAAGAGGGGAATGTTGTCTTTTAACACTGACAGTTCTCCACCGGGTTAGTATCTTGAGGAATTGCTCAATTTCTTCATCGCTGTTTCTCATTAGGACTCTGACCACTTGATTGTTCCTTCCAAGAAGGAAGTTTACTTTCCTCTGGAATAGGAGAGAGTGAATTTTAATCCTTCAGGAATTTGAGGAGAGTGGATAATTCTTCCAGTAAGAGCTGTAGAAGAATGTATATTTTTTTTTTTTTTTAGCAGTGGGGAGCATGACTAAAGAAACATTGGACTTTTCCATAATCTAAAGGTTAAGTCCATCCCACTAATGTAAGGACGTGGGGGCTGAACCCCATGTCAGGATAGAGATTTCTCATTGCTTCTGTAAGGAAGCTTTATTAGCTCTGCATGCATCAGTTAATGATCAGTCAGTGTTTGCTGTCCCTGCTGGGTTGAAATTTGTGAGAATCTGTTGTTGTGTACAAGGTATTCTGCCCAAATCAGATTGAAATCTGATATTTGTTAACGTCCTGTGTCAGTCACTTGGGACCAAGTCCTCACTTCTGCATTCTTCTGTTTTGTTCTCCTCTTATCTATCACCATTTTCAGAGGAATGGGAAACATCCAGTCCTGCATGGCCAACCCTCTTCTGCGGAGGATTTATCCATAACAAAGTCTTTTCATTCTCCCTCAAAGTTCCTTCACAGCTTTCTGTCCTCACACCAGCTTCTTTCTGAGTTTTCTGTTTGGTGTGACCAGCAGGAGTAGGAAGGTGATTGTGCCCCTGTACTCGGCACTTGTGAGACCACACCTTGAGTAGTGTCCAGTTTTGGTCATCACAGTATAAGAAGGACATTGAGGTGCTGGAGCGGGTACAGAGAAGGGCAACAAGGCTGGTCAGAGGTCTAGAAAACATGCCTTATGAAGAGAGGCTGAGGGAACTGGGGTTGTTTAGTCTAAAGAGGAGGCTGAGAGGAGACCTCATTGCTCTCTACAGCTACCTGAAAGGAGGTTGGAGCGAGGCTGGTGCTGGTCTCTTTTCCCAAATTACTTATGATAGGGCGAGAGGAAATGGCCTCAAGTTGTGCCAGGGGAGGTTTAGATTGGATATTAGGAAGAAATTCTTTACTGAGAGAGTGGTTAGGCACTGGAACAGGCTGCCGAGGGAGGTGGTGGAGTCACCATCCCTGCAGGTGTTTAAGAGTTGAGTAGATGTGTCACTTGAGGCTATGGTCTAGTGGTTAGGGATGCTGGGATGAAGGTTGAACGAGATGATCCTGGAGGTCCTTTCCAACCATAGTGATTCTATGATTCCCATTGCTGAACACAGCTTGGGAGAGGTCAGTAGCGTCATTTAACCTCTGCTGACCACTGGGAGCCTTAGCTGCAGCTCTCTTCCAGTTTCTACCATGAACAGTCATTGCTGAGGTATCTAGAAATTGTTTGGCCTTTGAGTGTTGGGGGAAGGAAGGGGAGAAATTATTTATCTTTTTCTTTAGAATGTCTGGTGAGGTGCAAGGGCAGGGATGCAAGCCTGTCAGTGCTGCTCAGGTACAGGAGAGTGTGCAGTGGGGCAGAGTGATGCACAGGCAGCAAAAGTATTGTAAAATGCATCAGGTGTCAGTCAGTAACCTTTGTAGGTGTTTTCTTTTAAAGTTAACCTTTGGCATATGCCAGCATTCAAATGAGAAAAAAAGATTGAGTGCTGGAATTTTGGTGATGAGGCCTAAAATATGGGGAAAATTTTACAGCAGTGAAGTTTGTCAGTGATGTTCAAATACTTTTCTCTGTACCGCTTTTATTGCTATCTTAATTTAAAATAAATTGCTCTTGTGATATATAATTATTGCTACTTTAGATCCAATATGGCTTATTGGAGAATTGTCTTCAATACAGAGATTCCTTCTGGCCTTTTCCTGTTAAATTAATCAAGGTTTAAAAAGAATATGGCATAATTCCAGAGTACAGCGAAGTGTATGTGAGTGTTAAATAATCATGATGGCTATACTGGAAAACACTTGTGTAAATAAAATGTGTTTTCTTGGTTTAAGGATGTTTTCTTTTAGTCTTATAAAAAAAACCCCAAAACCAACAAACCAACCAACCAAAAAACAGGTAGTTTCAGAAGGTTTGGCAGCATCTGGATGGTACTGATTTTGAGGATTAGGTTATTATATTTACTCTGAGGAGCATGTGGTTAGTAGAGATTTTGTTTTGAAAATTATTTTAACATGATGAAAAATGTCTCTGCTGTCTGTCATTTTCCCATGTCTATATTATTTGTGATCTTTTATTCATTTTAGTAGTCAATGAGAGGGGGGAAAATGGGAATAACATCAGGAAATTTTTGTAGACACACTAAAACAGTACTATGGGAACAGTAAATTAAAGCATCTGCTTTTGGTTTTTTTTTCTGGGAAATCAAGAAGCAACTGGAGCAAAAAACTTGTAAGGTTGTGGTTTTTTTTTTTTTTTGTTCTTGGATTACACTTCTATATCCACTGTTAGGCTTCCCCTTACTCCTTAGAATTTCTCCTTTTTTCTGTCTTTCTTTTTTCCTCCTTTTCTTGAAACAGTCATTTCATTGAAACCAAGAGTGAAGCTTACAAAGGCTCCATAGTGAATGAATAATAAAGGACACAGATTTCAAATGTTGTTGATATGGGCTCTATTTTTCTGTAGTATTTGTGCCTGGCACGAGATGCGGATGTGACCCTTCCCAGCAGCTCATGTTTGTGAGGCTAGTACGTGGGCTGCAGGGCCATAGGAGGCACTTGGTGAGGCTAGTGCCTGCAGCTGTAGAGGCAGCACTTATCTACTGTTAAGAAATTAATATAAACATGACATGTAGTTCACGGTGAAATATTTTCACAGATGGCATAAGTCTGCAGCATAACCGAGGGATGTAAACTAGAGGACTGTTTAGCACTTTACTCAATTATTTGTTCTATGGCTCCCCTCCCCTCTATCTCCAGGTCACACAGAGCTTAGGTTGCCTTTTATAGAGGAGTAGCCTATGTGGAACTCTTCAGCTGCCTAAAGGTTTCCCTATTCTAGTGTGCACCCCATTTTGGGCCTACGTGCATGACTGGCAGGGGAGACAGGGGCTGGTGGTTAATCCCAGTCCCTGACCATGGATGAAGAAATAAAGCAGTACTGAGGCTGAGGGCAATGTAGTGCTGTTGGTTTGGAGCCAGGGTGCAAACCCTATACAGCCACGATCAGCAATGTGGTCTCCAAATACTGTTATTCTCAGTGACGCGCTTCCTGGTGCCTCTTTCCTTTTGAGATACGTGGCAGGGCGCTCATGGCTAGTGGATGTATGGTTTACGGCTTGCAGATCACGGCTTGCCAGCTTGGCAGCACAGTATCAGTGGGGACTCTCTTACTATATTTTAGTGGTATCATGGAGGTTTATTTGCCATTCCAAGCTTGTCACCCCAAAGAGGGTATTAAATACGAAATAAAAATGGAGAAGTTTTTAAAATATGAAAGAATTTAAGCAAAACCCATAAAGCTGTCTACCAGTTTTTAAAGTTTTTATTCCTTAGATATTAAGGGCTAGAAATCTATTGTTTTTTTGTGAACTTTTTGAAAGCGCAGCTCTTATGCAAATACCAGACTTCAGAAACTAAGACTTTGAAAGAGCCAGTTGATACTGTGAGACTCTGGGGGAGGAAAATATAATGCTTATAACACTGTAGATAGCCCCTTAAAGTACTCCCTCTGCTTCCATATCCCTTTATTCTGGGACATGAAAGAGAAACCTGAGCCAATACAGGATTACGGAACTAGGCTACAAACCTGGAGCTACATTGTTTGTAACTAAAGAATCAGAAATTGTATGCTTATTTTGGTTTAAAAGTGTTATGCATTTGGAAAACTCCTTCTTCCCCCATGGGAGTTCTTCCTCTCAAATAATTAAAGCAAGACAGTAAGCAGCAGAGACAATGAATTGTAAAAATTTGTTGCTGGTTACAACAAGAATTTGAACTTCATCCATCTGTCATCCAAAAAAAAAAAGCCTTTCAAAAAGCAGATGGTCTTGTAACTAAAACAAATCTGTATTCTGGCAGAAAGGGTGAGAAATATGTGTTGTGAGAGCAGGGGAAAAACTGCATTGGGAACTGTTCATCTTGGTAGAGTACTCTAGTCCTGAATACTTCTGCTAATGCTATTGCAGACGATAGCAATCATCAGAGGTCAAAATCAGTAACTTTGATTCCATCTGCAGGGTCACAAAAAAAAAGGGGGGGGGGGATTATTTCTGGAGCATAGCTTTTATTGTGCTTTTTCTGAAAGGTGCCATCTCCTAGTAGGTATTTATGAGAGTCTTAGGTGCAATTTGTGTTAATAACAAGGGGTTCTGCATAGGAAGGATTTAATGATGAAGTGGAGATCATGGATTAGCATTTCAGGAACCTCATTCAAAATGAAACTCTATATTTACAGTACTAGGTGTATGCACAAGTGTTCGGCCTTATAGGTGCAGTCTAGCCAGACTGTTAAATTAACAACTCAGTAAATAATGCCAGCTCTCCAACATTTAACGCTACTTTAGATGACAGCAAAAAAAAATAACCTGCTAGAAGTTTATTTCTGCTTATTACTCTTCTGTGGTTTACCTAGACGAAATTGTAGCTGTATGACTGTTCAGGACTCATTCTCTCTATAAATCCATGAGTCATTGAGTCAGCTTCATTAGCTTGCTTGGCTGCCATGGGTAACTAAAACTTGTCACTGTTTGCATGCTTGCCACAGATACTGTAATCTATGGCTGATAATTGAAATTCCTAGGGGCTGTATGTACCCCTTGCATGTGACTTCGACCGGAGTAGCCCAGCACACTACTAAAAACATTTCTATAGTGACTGACTGTTTACTCAAAATCACATTGAGCCATCAGCAAAAATGCTCTCTGGAGTTATTCTAGCCTCTTCGTTTAGAGCTAGCAGCCTTTTTGATAGTATGAAGTGGGAAACGCTTGCAAATATAGTTGAAAATTATAGTAGCTATCTCAGACACATCATTTATAGTAGGAAAATAATTAAGGTCCAGTGTTAGATTCATCCTATGTTTAGAACTGGATTTGAAATTTGAAATGTTCTGATATCTACACAATTGCTACTTCCCTGTGTCTCAAAAAGCAGGAAGGTGATCATGAACTGGAAGGTCGTTAGCATCACATGGAATATCCTAGGTGGGAGCCTCCTTTCTAGTGGTTTGTACTGTTGGCTGAGGCAGAAAATGAGGATGCTATGTGCATTCCCTTGGGATTGACGTTTATGCCTAAGTAGGCAGCACTTGCCATGCAAATACAAGAAAATTCAGAGAATGGTGAATATAAAGTTTGGTTTGCGAGCCATCCTCTTTCACCACCACTGTTAAGTGAGTACTTTTTTGAGTGTTGTTCTGTCTCCTGTATGGATGCAGCATGAATTAAAAGAGTAAAAATACTCTGATAGTCACTGCAAGCAGCTTTAAAACTGTCCCCAAGAGCATGAATGCAACTACTCAACCTGGTAACTCTCTCTCCTGTCTCTTTAGCCAAATGATCTAGATCAGAAAATGTGAAAAAACTTGAAATAGTGCTGTGTGCATAGGAAGGCTTCTTCCAGAGTCCACCAATCTCTTTCATTATATCCAGGAACCCCAGAACAATAAGAGCTCTTGCAGTCTTCATCCTCATGCATATCCAACATTATCTCTTATGTGAGCTTTTAGTCCCACTAAAATATATGAATAAAAGATGTGAATATTGTGTGGGCTTTTCTGAAGTACTAATAATATAGTTCCGTGGCTGTTGTATTGATGTGCTTTAAAAAACAATTCTTTTTAATGCATGTCATTATGCTTCACTGACACACAGACTGAAAGTCAGAGAATTGCCTTAGCTTGATAAGTAAGATACCAGAGGGAAGATATCCAATTTCAAATCCATTCTCTACCCTGCTCACAGCTGAATTTCATCTGTGGTTTCTCACCTTGGGAAAGTTTGTGTAGAGCTGGGCTAGAGAGTTTCCCTCAATGCTGTATGGAAGGTGCATCCTTTGGTATCAGTAACTGCTCTGTTCCAGGAGCCTGGTTGTGACCACTGGGGTGCTGCCTGGGACAAGACGCCTCCCTGCCTCGTACCTTGTCTCAGTGGAGTATATACATCCTGTTGCAGAGTCCCAAAGGTAAGGGGGAAAGAGGAGTCCCTGTCCTGGAGCCCTCAGCACCCTATAGCACACTCCATGAGGACAGGTGATACATGCTGAAGATCCCCAAATGATGGGAAGGAATTGCATACATGTGAATCGTTAACACTGCACAGCTCTTACGTTTGGCAGCTGAAATCAACCCCTCCTTTTCCTCCTGCTCCTGTTAGCTACAAGCTTCCACTAAGTGAAATACCACAGCATGAGCGGTAGTCCAGAGCTCAGCCCCTTGTGCTGGCTGGAGTGGAGCCCAGCTGCTCGCTTCCCTCCATTCATGTCAGGACCTGGGTGCACAGACCTGAACTTCAGTGCCTTCAACTTCCAGCTGAACCTAGTGCCAGTTCCTGCTGTGGCCCATCCCAGAGCAACGTACCTTGTTTTGTGTCACAGCAAACACTTTAAGCTCTGGTTAAACTTCGGGTTTTCTTTGTATTTTACTGAAATGCCGTCTTCGAGGGTTCCTGAGTTTGTGTGTGTTTCTTTCTATGGGATATAGCTACCAAACAAAAAAAAAAAAATTGAAGAATTCCGGGTGCAGTGTTGAGTCACACTGTGGCCTGAGTTGATACATGTATATGTTAACATATATTCAGTTTTCCTTATTGCCTGTTTTATTGTTTCAAAATTATATTTGTTTAAATATTTAGTCTTACTTAAAATTAGTCCTGCTCCTCTTTGGGCTCGTTGTACGTGTTGAGTTGTGGTGGTGTTAGGTCATAGACTGGAGTTGATGATCTCAGAGGTCTTTTCCAGCCTCAATAGTTCTGCGGTTCTGTGACTTACTATGTTGTTTCTCATCTCAATCTTTGGTTCTTCATAGCAAGCAGAAGAGTTACAGCTGTCCAGGTTAGTCATCGCTGCTGCAGTGCTATCCTCAGTCAGTTGTGTAACAAATGCATGTTGGATTTTGTTGGGGACAAGATAAGCAGAAAAGCTTGGTGAGGGTAGAATAGCTTCCTCCATCTCCTTTGGCTTCATTGCTGACAAATGAAAGCAAACTGCTGTTGACTGTGGGAGGACTGTAGGGAATGAGGGGAGCTGAGCCCCATAATGCTGTTGCCGGATGCAGAGATCAGCACTGGACAGGAGGTGTAAGGCTGCCACGACCCCACTTTGTAGACATGGATCCTCATCTTTTAGTCGCATCCTTGGCACACTGTGACAGTGCTTAAACTGAGCAGTGAAGCTACTGAATTCAGAGCGTGTGGGTGCTGTGATTGAAAAATTTACCTCTAGTTTTCTGTCAATCAGTGTGCCGGTGTAAACATTGCTGTAAGAAGCTATTTCATTTTCATACAGCTCCTACAGGACCTTTAGATCGCATTTCAGTGCTGTAATTTTTGTGGTCAGTGAGAATGTGCCGTGTTCGTCAAAGCTAATTTATTCAGATCTGCTAATGGATTCAAGAAGAAAATGAGTTTTGCAATTCTGTGCATCTCTCAGAGTCTTCTTGCTCAGACCGATTTATCAAAGAGTTTGAACTCGACTCCCCCTCTGTAGTTGTTCACAACTCTCAAAGGTGCCTTTGTCGGGCTGTTGATGCAGTAATTTCTTGAAAATATTAGTGGAAAAATGGGATTTGAAAGGATGATAAGGCATATAGTCTTGAGGTAGGGATAGTGAAGGAAGGAAAAAGGAGAAATTTGTGGTCATTTTTGCTATCATGGCTTTCTGGAGTTCTTGAAGGAAAATGAGCTCTAGGTCAAGTTTAGAGGTGTTTTTATTTTCCTTTTTTAAAAAGGAGAAAATTGAAACCTTTTGAAAATCTATAAAAATGCATCTGTAAAAGCAGTTTGTACAAGGATCACTGTCCCTGAAGGACCACATCTCACTTTAATTTTTCTGTAATACATGTTATGTTTAAGATCTATTTATGTTGTCATCTTTGATGCATCCAAGAGCTACTATTAGCTGCTAAGTAAATAATATGGGAAACATTTGTTTCAGAATGTGGTGCTGCTTAGAAATTTTACATCTCTAATATGTTTTATAAAGATACCCTTGTAGTAAGTATTCAGTGTAGGTTATGGATTGGGGAATCAGAGTTTCAATTAGCAAGCCAAAATTCTGCAAGGTCATTCTTGGCTAAGCTCCAGTTGAAATGGAAGAACACAAAAACTCTGGTTGTTTTACAGCAATGGATTAAAATTATCCCATGCTGGTCTGGGGAAAAGTGTGGCCGTGAGGGAAAGGGTGACAACTTCAGCTGACTTTTATTTGCCAGAAGTCATCCTGACCGCTCCTTTAATATTAGCTGCTGGAGAGCTGTGATTAAGTGTTCTTCCTCCTGATAACAGCTCATTGAAACGTGACTGACAGGTAGAAAGAGCAGCCAAAATGCTGCATGTTTTAGGTGGTGTTTGCTGATGCACTGGCATCCCTTGTCAGCACTGCTGATAAGCTCTAATGCAAACCACCACCCAGAATTTCCTTGGCAGTCCAGCAAATGAATTATTCTATGCACAGTGTGCTAATTGCTACAAATTGGCTACATTTTGTTGGGAATGACAGGATGACTGTGTATGGTGGTGTGTTTTGTTGGTTTTTTTTTAATAATCTAGTTCTTAAATGCTTAGCTCATACCACTTCTGTTCTAAGAACAGGCAGTTGAACTTTTTTGCACATTGGCAGCGAAGGGAAGCTTGTGATGCTCAGAAATACTGTGGATTAACTACAAGACAAAATTCAAGGCAAGTTTACTTAAAACTAGCTGAAAAGTGCAAGTAGTAGTTCTGGAATACAATAGGAAGACCTTTTTTGTATTGTTGAAGTGTTTTAAAAATATTATAGCAAATATTTAATTTTCCTTTCGAAGACCTTATATAAAGTGAGAAATAGAATCATAGAATGCATTGGATTGGAAGCGACCTTTAAAGTACTTTCTATCCAAAACAGAGCTGGTCTCCAAAAGCTCAGATATATTGCAGCCACTTGGGAATGGGTTCTGTTCCTTCTCAACAGGCAGTGCGTATTGTTTTTTCATTTTCTGCTCTCCTCCTCCTCCCCCATCTGCATTAAAATTTTTAACTGTTAGAGCAGTTCAAGCCCACAAGATGGGGGTATAAGGTATTGGATAAAGAAATGCGGAGGAGAGTGAATGTGTGTGTGTCCCCTGCGAAGATGTTTGTGAGAATAAAGCCCTTCTGTTTAAGGGGGAACTTGGGGCACTTTTTGAGCTCTGTTTAGTGATGGATGGAGATGCTGGGGTTTCCCTGACATGAAGGTTACCCCTGCAGCACCTGCTGCTACATGTCAGTCCCTGCTGCATGGTGGTGGCATTGATGTGGTACTACCCAGCAGCTGCTACCAGGAGTGATGGTAGTGACCCATCAGGCTTTGAGGACACTCGGCTTTAAGTTGCAGGGCAGACATGACAGATGCTCCTGAACCTCTCGTCTTTTCAGGGTTAGGAGCCACAAGGCGCTTATAACACTGTCAGGAGAGAAGAAAGGAGGCTTGCTTGCTGCTCCTGTTACAGCATATAAGCATCCTGGCACAAATAGCCTTCTTCCGCTCGCTGCAAACTAAGGACACATAAGAAATGCAGATTCATGCTAGTGTCTGCTTGTCCTTTTGCAGCCAATTTATGATGTTGATTCTAGCAGCAAGCTGGGTGTGCTCATTTCTCTTTGAAATACAAAGTTGTTACCTTTCTGCTTTCCTCCAGCTGCAATTCAGAAAGAAGAATGAGGGAGGTACACAGGCATGGGAGTTATGAATATGGATGTCATGACAAGAATGTTTCATGGTATTATTCTTTGCTATAATATAGCGACTAATAAAGTGCTCTGTAGTCATAACACCGCATGTTCACTATGCTGGAGGAATTGGCAAAGACTGAGAGAAGGAGCAGTATGACGAGAAAACAGCATGTTGGCATGTTTGGTTGCTGTCCAAGAGTCCCAGTAAATGAGGAGAGTGAATAAATAGCAGGAAGATGATCCTGTATAGACTGTTAGTCAGATTGGGCTAAATTGCCTTGTCAATTGAAGGAACACGAACTGAGAGGGCGGGATGTTCAGAGGGATTTGAATAGCAGCTAAAGCAGAAAATAAATATGTTTAGAAACTGAAAGATTTTTTTTCCTTTTTTTTTGTCTTTTATACTCTTGGTGGTAATATCTCGGATTGCTCTTCCATCCAGTAGAAGGGGTGGTTGTCGCTGTAGTACTGTGTGAAGTGAGAGATGAGAGAACAAGCTGAAGGAAACAGCATGTTTATTCTGATTAAGAAACTCAGTGGACTGATTGCCATTCAGCTTCCTGAAGCAGAACTGCTTGTTTATATTGTCTTTTATTTTTGCTAAGCGCCCCTTTTTTAAAGGAGTATGTTGAAATAATTGTTATATACTCCTTGAAGAATCATGCTCTTTAGTTTACAGTTTAGCTTTTTAGTTTTCATCTGTTTTAGATCATAGTTGATCTTCAGGTGAGTCCATAGGAAGTGCTTTCACAGGTATCCCTTATTTCTTATTTATTTAGTTGGGGTTTTTTTCTTAATACATAGTTTCCTTTGTGGTTTTCTGCTGGGGTTCAACGTAAACAACACAGAAATATCAGAGATGCACTTTCTTAAAATAAACCTGTTTATCAGCATTCTTGGCTGCTTAATTCTGAATGAATCATCTGTGGCCTTTTCTTGCAAGTGGTGCTAATCATGGCTCTGCAAGCTCAGTAGCTGTGGCCCTCCTTTCACAAGCAGTGAATTGCTCTGTGGGCTGTGGTCCGATTCTCTGTGCATCCTGCTGTTCTCCAGTGGGCCATAGGCATAACAGAACTGCTTGTTTTTCCACAAATGTGCTTATATCCTTCTCAGGTCTGCGCTAGGCACCTGTGAGCGGAGCTTATGCATGTGGATTCAGCTGTTCACGTTGGGGTTTAGTGCAACTGAGATGCCATTGGACAAATACATTTGGATTGGCTTTCTAGGTGTTGTTTTTTTTTATCCTTACCAGAAGTTACAGAAGTGCACAGCAGCGGAGGAGATGCTCTGGGGGCCAGTCAAAACTTGAAGGTTGTACAGAGAGCCCTGTTTTTTGGGAGGATGTGGCATTTTTTACTTACGTGGTCATAAGATTTGGACTTTAAAGGGAATGTGCTTCTTTTCTCCAAATTAGGTATGCTGGTATCTCAGCCATGTGCTGAGACTTCGGTCATAGCTTGTCAGTTTTCCATCATGTTACAGCATCAGGCATTTCATCTGTAGGACAAACGTTTTCTGACACATCTTAAAGAGTCATTGGGCTTGAAGTGGGATTGAGGGAGAAATGTAATGTTTCGTGAAATGCAGGTGATGGAACTAGGTGATTGAAAAGTCCCTTCTGGCCTTAACCTCTGTGAAATAATAGGGCTGTTTTGCTGAGAGATTGACTTTGAGGTCTGATTTAGTACCATGCCCCATAGAAGGATGTGGCACACTTTGGAAGCTTTTTCTAGGCTAACCAGAGAGATGGAATAATTACCGGTTGCACAAATCATTAGAAGACTTATGTAGTATTCAGAGAATGATGAAATAGATGGAATAAAATGGGCCTTGTCCTCTTGTAGCTGCTGAAAGATTGCCAGGAGGCTTCCTGAAACAAAATGTGACTCCTCCATCCGTCTCTTCCGCAGTTTTAAATTGTAGATTTATATTGTCGGAGCTGTACATTGCATTGCTTTTTTTTGATGAGATTATTTACTGCTATTACAACTTATTAATATATTTTAAAAGATTTTAGAGGGTTCCAAATTATTGTGCTTTGATCAGATGCCAAAAGTTATTAACAATAACTTGCTGCTATTTTACTGTAAAACTAACAAATGCAGGAAGTAGTACATTTTATGTATGAAGTTTCATATTAACTGGCTAAATTTCACATTAGCAATGAAGTGCACAGTCTCTGCAGTGCCCTTCAGTGTGCAATACAGAGTGAGTAACTTAAACTAGCATGAGGTGAGACTTGAGTGTCAGGCCCTCCTTCTAATGTACTGGGTGATGATGTATTCTGTGTACTGGTGGGAGCTCCAAACTCCTATCCTAATAGTTCCCATGTAAAAGCAGTACTGCTTCCTCAGTTGGAGCGCAGGTATGAAAAACCAGATTTAGGATACATTGCCTGCTATTCTACAGTACCTAAATGTGGTAATTAACAGTGTTTTAACACACTGTTTTCTCCCAGTTCTGTTTCAAACAGACACAATTTTGCCATGCCATTTCTTTCAAAATCTTATATTCATGTTTCATTTTGAAAAAAAATAATATTCTGAATAGAGCCTTCTGTGCAGTAAGTTACATCTTAAACTATACAAAAGTTCCTACTTCCATGTTTAAAAAAAAAAAAAAGGTAAATGCAGATCTGTAGAGAGAAGCACAGCATTTTCTAGACTTGCTTTACCCTGATGCAAGTCTGCTGAAATTGAATGACTGCATCAGCCAAAACCAGCTTCTGGTCAAGACTCAAACTCAGTCTGCAGGAGTTTAGAGTTGTTTTTTTGATTTTTTTTTTTTTTTTTTTTTTTTTTTTTTTTTTGACCTCCTAATATTCTGCATCTTGCATTGTTCAGATGAAGTAAAGAAATTTTGTCTCTTCCCCCCACTTTCTTCCCTCGCCTCTGGTGTTCCCAGATAGAACAGAAAGGACATGTATCTTCCTGGTCTTCTGCTGGTTGCTCTAAACTGGAAAGAAGAGCTGACCCGTTGCGTGGAACTCATGGAGAGGGAGATGGTGGTGAGGTTCCCTTGCCACTACATGAAGTGGTAACAGACTGTGGTCACAGAGGAGTGTGGGATTCAGGAGACTGATGGGAATAGCTGTTAATAGGTATCTCTAAATGCTTGGATTGATTTTTTTTTTTTTTTT